>VMDO01003035.1:22912-117189 GCA_007922755.1 Pedetes capensis
CCTTGCACATGTCATTATAATATTTGTTTTTGTCTTCTCGAGCTGCCTTCTGAAATCTTCTGTTTAGTTCCTTAACTTCATCATGTCTTCCTTTTGCTTTAGCTGCTGGACGTTCAAGGGCAAGGTCCAGTGTCTCTTTTGACATGTAATTTGGTCTTTTCTTTTTTTCTTGTCTTTTTAAGAACTTTTTGCTTCCTTCATGAATGACATCTTTTATGTCATGTCACAGCTCTTCTGGTCTCCTATCATTTGTGTCTAATGCATTAAACCTATTTTTGAGGTGGTCTCTGAACTCAGGTGGGATATACTCAAGGTCATACCATGGCTCTCATATACTTGTTCTAATTTTCTTCAGCTTTAGTTTGAACTTGCATATGAGAAGTTGATGGTCTGATCCACAGTCAGCACCTGGTCTTGTTTTGACATTTTGTATAGAGCTTTTCCATCACCTCTTTCCACATATGTAGTCAATTTGATTCCTGTATGTTTCATCTGGTGAAGTCCATGTGTATAGTCTCCGTTTATGATGTTGAAAAAATGTATTTGCAATGAAAAGTCATTGGTCTGACAAAATTCTATCATGCAATCTCCAGCTTCATTTCTGTCACAAAGGCCATATTTTCCAACTACTTAGCCTTCTTCTTTGTTTCCAACCTTTGCATTCCAGTCCCCAGTGATTATAAGTATGCCTTGATTGCATGTTTGATCTATTTCAGATTGCAGAAGCTGATAGAAGTCTTCCCTTTCTTCATTTGTGGCCTTAGTGGTGGGTGCATATGTTTGAATAATAGTCATATTAACTGGCCTTCCTTGTAGGCATATGGATATTATTCTATCACTGATAACATTGTATTCCATGACAGACCTTGAAATGTCTTTTTTGATGATGAATGCCACTCCATTTCTCTTTAGTTTATCATTCCCAGCATAGTAGACCATATGATGGTCTGACTCAAAATGGCCTATGCTGGTTCATTTTAGCTCACTGATGCCTAGAATGTCAATGTTTATGCGATCCATTTCTCTTTTAACAATTTCTAATTTTCCTGGATTCATACTACGTACATTCCATGTTCCAATTATTAATGGATGTTTACAGTTGTTTCTCCTCATTTTGAGTCGTGTCACATCAGCAAGTTGAGCACCCTGGGGCTTTACTCCATTTCTGTCATCACAATAGACTCTCCTTTGAGGAGGCAACTCTTCCCCAGTAGTCTTTTGAGTGCCTTCCAACCTGGGGCCTCACTTTCTGGCATTATATATGACAGTTTTTCTTTGCTTTTCATAAGGTTTTCAATGGCTAGTTGTTTTGTGAGCAGTTTGCCATTGCCTACTCCCTAGTCTGTCTTAGTCTGGAAGTTCAGCTGGAAACCTGTCCACCATGTATAACCTTTCTCATGTCCAAGTTTACAGTGGCAGAGCTCTCAGCCTCATCGCAACACACAAGCCCCCATAGTGTGGCAAACTGACAGATGTGTGTGGGTAAACAAACTTAGGGGATTATTTATTGGATGACCCATGGTTAGAGGATTACAGTCCACAATGGTGATAGGGAAGGCATGGCATTAACAGATGGCATTGCCTACTGCAGAAGGCCTCATTTCATGGTAAATCAGAAGCAGGAAGGAGACAGAGAACAACTAAACCTTCAAGTCTCAGTAAAAACTTCCAAAGTCTGGCCCTCACTGACTCACTTCTGCCAACATATATCTTTCTTCCCAAAGATTCCATAGCCTCCACAAACAGCACTTCCAATTGGGGACCAATTATTGGAACACATGACTTATAGGAGACATTTTAGGTTCAAACCATGACTCCACCCCTTGTCCCCAAACATCCATGGGCATTTAATAATGTAATATGGATTTAGTACAACTTTAAGAGTTCTCAAAGTCTTAAAAGTCTCAACTATGATTAAATTCATGTCCCAAGTCTTTACTGAGACTCTAGGCAAACTTAGCTGAAGCCCTTGGGGGGTGGGGAAAAAAGACAGGTCACATACTTCCACCAAAATAAAGCATTCTCACTCCAAAATTGAAGACTGGAAACACAGAAAGGAAAGATTAGTCTGGATCCAAATCTAGGACCTACTGCAAAAACAAATCATGTGACTCTATGTGTAGCATCTGGAACATATGACATCATCTAGCAACTGTCATCATCCAGGCTTAAACAAGTTTCAGAGGCTCCACCTCATGGCCCTCTTTGGTTGGCACCACTGGTAACTGGAAGCATATCTTAGCAGATATTTCATGGTGCTCATATCTCCACCATCCTGGGATCTCCATTGCTGCTTGGGTTTCACCCTGAATTCTTCACATATCAACCTTTTAGGGCCTCTCTGCAGGGAACCTGTACTAGTCAGTTTTCACTACAGCAGAAAAATGAACCAAAACAAACTTAGGAAATGAGACTGATTTGAAGCTCACAACAAATCAGTCCATAGTGGTGGCAGGGCAAACATGGTAGTAGTGATGGCAGAGCCTGTGGTAGATGACCACATGGCCACAGCTTAGCAGTTGAGGAACAGAGACCTTCCTGGAACCACAGTTCCTGAGTAAAAATCTCCAAAGTTCTGCCCCCAAGAAGCCAACTTCACAAAGCAAAATCCCATATCCAAAATTTCCCACTTTCCAGGACAGTGCCACCAACTGAAGGTCAAATGTTAAAGCACAGGACCTTTTGGGGACACTTTATATTCAAACATAACACTCTATCCTTAACTCCTCAGTGTCCATGGCCATCTTATAATGGAAAATGTATTTAGTGCAATTTCAAAAACCATCAAATTCTTAACTGTTCCAAGTGTGTTCAAAACTCCAAGTGCAGTGTCCACTGAGACCCAAGGTAAGCTAAACTGTGAGCCCATGAAAAACAAAATTCAGGTTATATACTTCCAACAAAAAAATGGCACAGACTAAGCTTTATCATTCTAAAAGGGAGGAATAGGAACACAGAAAGGAAAGATCCTGCTGGACAAACTTATTCAGGGCATTTCAGTTTTCTGGCACCCATGACACCATGTGGCATCTGGCATCCTTTGGCCATGAAGAGGTTTGGGTGGCTCCATCCTTGTGGTCCTCTTGGGCTGATTTTACTCATTGGTGGTATCTCTCCCAGCAGACTTTTTACATTGCTACCATATCTAACATCATGGTGGTCTCCACTGCTGCTCAAAGTTTCTTGTACCAGCTCTTCAGGGGCTCTACACAGGCCCCCTTGACCTATTATGCATTGACTGGCATCCCAGGTTATCTTCTGGAACCTTGGTGGAAACCTCCCTAACTTCTTAATTATTACATTCTGCATAACTGCAAAACCAACACCACATTGATGTGACCAAGCTGCCAGCTCAAGAGGTAGCTTCACTCTTTTAACTACAGCTGCAGCAGTGGCTTCTCTATGCTCAGTCTACAAAATTATTTCCCTAGGCAGCCCCCTTTCAGCATGGTTTCCAGGAGACACTTGATTTTCAGACTCTCGTTTTTTAAATCCAGGAGACAGTTTTCATACCCTAGGGCCTTACATGGAAATGGTCTAGCAACTCCTGCTACAAGGGAATTTGTTTTCTCTCAGCAAAAGATTGAGCCTTCCTTCCACTGAGGATTATCTCTTTAACAACTAAGGCACTTGGCCCAAATCAGCCCAATCCACAGGAATTTTTGAAAAGCTGTTGTGTCCGCCTGATTTAAATTGCACATTTTCATTGTTCTGCCATTTTCTCAATTTCTCTGTAAATTTTACTGAATGTAGCAAGTAGTAATCAAGTCATACCCCCCTCATGTCTTGCCATCCTTGTGATATTTCCTCTATGCTGTTAATCAGCTATTACTTTTAAACTCAGCCTCTCTTAAATTTTGGGGTCATGAAGAAAATGCAGAGAGTCTCTTTTGTAGAATATAACACATATTGCCTCTAGTCCAGTACCCAATAAAGTTCCCATTTTCCTCTAAAATACTGTGAAGCCTATCTGCATTTCTATCAGCAAGGACATTCTGGTATTTCTTACTCTCACTAGAGCCACCTTTCAAGCTGGCCAGGATGTCTCTTGCCTGCATCTAAAAACTCTTCCAACCTCCAACCACAAGCAAGTTGCAAAGTCCTAAGAACCCCATGGTTATGCTTCTGAACAGGAACAACTCTACTCTCTGGTACCAGTTTTCTTTGTTAGTCAGGTGTCATTGCTATAGTAGCAAAATTAGCTGAAACAAACATGAGAGATTTATTGGGAGCTCAAAGTTAGCAAATCAGTCCATAATTGTGACAGGGCTGGCATGGCAGCTGTAGCTGCCGAACTTGTGGCAAATGACAACATAGAATGGCAGACCAGAAACATAGAGCTTCCTGGAATTGCAGGTCCCAGGTAAAAATCTCCAAAAGCCCACCTCCAAGGAGGTACTTCCACTAAAATCCCTCCCCCAGGGAGCCACTTCCCCAAAGAAAGAATCCTACCACCGAAAGTTTCACAACCTCCCAGGACATTTCCATCCACTGGGGACCAAACATTAAAGTATGTGTTATTTGGAGGACACTTTATACTCCAAGATGAGCACAACTGACCCTAGCACACATTGCATCTTCATAGACTATTTTCTGGAATCTTAGTTGAAGCCTCCATAACCATTTAACTCTTGCATTTCTCATGCCTATAAAACCTGCAAAACCAGTACCATGTGGATGATGCCAAGATATTCTGTCAGCTTGAGAGATAGACTTGTGCTTTTAAATCACAGCTAAAGTAGGGACCTCTGTATGCCCAGGCTGAGAAACCACTTCCCTGCGTGGTGGCCCCCTTTCAGCAGGGCATCCCAGAGGCACTGGCTTTTCAAAGGAAAGTGTCTTAAATGGATCTGCCATTTCACATCCAAGATCCTTAGATGGGAGGGGTCCAACCAACCCCTCTCTGGCCCAGGAGTGTTTCCCTTTTATTCCCATTAACGAAGCTTATCTCTTCAATATTTACCACTTCCTTGCCCAGTTCTATCCACAGTACCCTTTGAAAATCCATGACTTCTTTCCTCCTT
The DNA here is from genome assembly GCA_007922755.1 of Pedetes capensis. Taxonomy (NCBI): domain Eukaryota; kingdom Metazoa; phylum Chordata; class Mammalia; order Rodentia; family Pedetidae; genus Pedetes; species Pedetes capensis. The sequence continues at coordinate 27,937 of VMDO01003035.1, forward strand.
AAACTGCACATTTTTCAATTTTCTGTTCTGCAATTTCTTCTGCTTATTTTTCTCATAAATCTAGCTAAGCACAGCAAGCAAAAACCAACATACAGCTTCAACATTATGCTGTCCTCATTTTATTTCCTCTGATAAGTTAATTAGTACATTACTTTTGAACTCATCCTCATAAAAATCTTTAAGACATGGACAGAGTGCAGAAAAGCTCTTTGCTACAAAGTAACGTGAATGGCTTCTAGTCTAATGTCCAATAGAATCTTAATTTTCCTCAGAACTCCAATGAGCCCCATCCTCATTTCTATTGGTGACAGCCTTATGGTCTTCTGAACTCTCACCAGAACTTCTCCTTAAGCTCTCCTTAAGCTCCAAATTATTCCAAACTATTCCTGAAAGCAAATTCCAATAGCCTAAGAATCACATGCTGTGGTAATGACCCCACTACTTAATAACAATTTTCTTTATTATTATGGTAGTGTGTCAATATGGGAGAGAAATTGATCAAATAAAACTTACGGGAGGCAATATTTATTGGTGACTCACAGAGGATCACAATCCATAAAGGTGGTGATGTAGGCAGTAGGACATGGGATAAATGAATTTATGTCATGTCAGATCAAAAGCACAATCAGGTTTGGTGACGCATACATTTAATCTCAGCAAATTGGAAATCTGAGGCAGAAGGATCATGAAATTGAGGCCAGTGGAGCCTACATATCTTAGCTTAACCCTGCCATATATATATGTGTGTGTGTATATATATATATATACACACACATATATACATATATAATATACATATATATGTATATATGTATATATACATACATATATAATATACATATGTATGGATATATGTATATATACACATATATATAATATATATATATGTATATATGTGTATATATATATATATATTTAACCCTGACCCACATGTCCAGTCTCTCTCTGCTTCTTTTGTCTTTCTGTTTTTTCTCTTCTTTTTTCCCTTCCTTCCTTCCTTCCTTCCTTCCTTCCATCCTCCCTCTCCTCTCTTTCTTTCCTTTTTCTGGGGGAGTACTTGGGTGTTAAACTCAGGACTTCACACATACTTTGCAAATGCTTTAGCACTGGGACCTACTCTCAGTCATATATATATATGTATATATGTACATGTCTGTACATATATATATACACACATATATATGGCAGGGTTAATTTTAATATATATATATATATATATATATATATATATATATATATATACTCATATATATATTCTCAATTGTAGTAAATATACACTTATGTATATGTACATATATACATATATATATGACTGAGAGTATATACCAGTGCTAAATCACTTGCAAAGTATGTGTGAAGCCCTGAGTTCAACACCCAAGTTCTTCCACAAAAAATAAGAAAAGAAAGAGAGGAGAGGGAGGGAGGGAGGAAGGAAGGAAGCAAGGAAGGAAGGATGGAAGGAATGAAGGAAGGAAAAGAAAAAAGAAGAGAAAAAAGAAAGGGAAAGAGAAAGACATAAGAAGCAGAGAGGAGACTGGGCATGTGGGTCAGGGTTAAAGCCTCCAATGGCCTATCTTCAGTGACTCACTCATGACAAGCTAGATTCTTCCTCCCAAAGTTTCCATAGCCTCTTCAAACTGTGCCATCAACTGGGCACTGAACATTAAAGTATGGGACCTTTGGCAGGCATTATAGATTCATACCATGAAAATATTTGAACTGAAAAAAAAATGTCTGTTGCTATGTTATAAACAACCTCGAAATCTAGAAACTTAAAACAACTATTTGCTTATGTCTCATGATTTTGTGAGATGATTGGGCTCAGCTTGGAAGTTGTTTTATATTCCATATGATATTGGCTGAGCGAAGGTCAAATGGCTGTGAAAATCAGAGAATCACACCAATCAAAAACTGGCCTGAAATATCCAACTTGGTTGATTGATATCATTACCATTTAGTGTTGGCTGTTGGCAGGAAATTCACATGAGATTAAGAGAGAAACTTATCTTCTAAAATATCGTCTATGTATGGTTGGGATGTCCCACTCTATGTGTCTTCTTTCAAGTGTCAGAATGTGGTCATTGTCACTGATCTTAAAGCCTGAGTTTCTAGAACATCATCTCTGCCATATTGTATTGATCAGAGACAGTCTATTGGCGCTCAGAGATCAAGGGAGGGTAAAAACCTGACCTATTGATGTGAAGTGTGGTATGAAAATTCATTTCAGGAATTGTCTTTGGACATCAGCTGCCACAGTGCTTAATATGTTTATCTTTAGCAGTTTCTTTTTGTTTTGTTCGGTTTTTGCAGTCCTGGCAGTTTGAACTCTGGGCCTCATGCTTTCATGCTTGGAAAGTGCTGTACCACTGAGTTGCACCCTCAGCCCTAGATTAGCAGTGTAATAATCTGGGCATAATCCATTGTATAACATATTTTCTAAAATTATCATTTTTAGGCTCTTTTAGAAAATATGAAACTGAAATAACCATACTAATTTTTGAAGATAACTACCTAAATTATATGTGGTCAAAAACTGTGGTATTGTTAGCATGGACAAATGAAGTATTTATACCGTGTTGTTAGGTGCTGTTGAGTCATGTCCCACTAGTAGTGACCCCCATAGTGTTTTCAATGGTTGATTGTTTCAGGATTGCCTTGGGATTGGATTGCCACATCCTTCTCTCATATACAGGGTGTAGCAGGTACTAATTATGGCATTGAATAAAATTCAGAAGTTCTATGATGGAATTGGGGTTGTGGAAAACATCTATACAAGATTGGGGTTCAATTTGGGATAAATATTGTTGTTATTGTATTTATGAAAGCCTCAGTTTCCTTGTGTATGAAACAGAGATCATAATGTTTTAGTCAATATTTCTTGTCTATCAAATAGTAACTTTTTTTAAAATTTCTCCTCAACTATTAGGAATTCAAGTTTGTTTGACTAGCCATCCATTCTCCAAAGACTAAACCAGTTATATTCCATTCTTCTGGTCAAAGTGACGTGTTTGGGATTGAGCTTGGTTCTCTAATGAAGTCAAGTAGAATACATAATAATACTTAGACTATTGTGACAATGAAAACTGTTTTTCTCTGTACAGAAGCAAAGAACCACAGAGTACTAGTTGTTACCAGTGCTTTGAATAAAGAGGAGATCTATCTGACAGTCTTGATAACGTGGAGTTCAGAGAAGATTAAATAAAAATTTCATCCTTAGTAATACTCTGTGATACTACATCAACTTGAGTCTGAAAGTAGCCTTTTTCTGGTCAACCTCCATTTGAAAGCTAATAAAAATATTTATTGTTCTCAATCTCTTTATGTTTAAATTCTCAATAGTAGTAAAATTAAGACCCTTAAAAATGTTTACTTTATAACTTTGTTTTGAGGACTAAACTTGATAATTTTTATAAAATATTTAACATTTAACACAATGTTTGGCATTTAACTTAAAACATATATTTCCCTCCATTCACTCAGTATTTTGAATTATGGCAGTAATTCTAGTCCATCAAAAAGTTTAATATTTTCTTAAGAACCAAATTTAAAATATATATTTTGAACAAAGAAAATATCCTTAGAGTTTGGGTCCATTTGACTTTAATTTAAATACATAAGATAGAACTGTCTGCAATTACAAGCTTACCTACCAGAGGAATATGGTATAAATGAAAAACACAATAAAAATGTAATTACTGAATCTGGTTGATTTTCTTCTCTGAAAGAAGTTTATGTTGGATAAGAAAGAGCTGATTTCTATTATTTTTTATGATTACAGTGGTCTATTTATATTCTCAGCACTGAATTAATTTCCTTCTCTAATGCTAACCTTGCTGAGGATCCTTTTAAAAATACTGTAATGAATTGAGTACATAAATCATCTCAGTGAACACAAATACTTATGTGTTAAAAACTCTGGAGAGAGCTTTTTGAAGATTTTAGAGTGGTAAATAAGCACCTTAAAGCCTTTGTTTCCCATCTTTTTATTTATCAAAGTGAAAAAATAATGTTTGTCCATTGTATAGACTTAGCAGTGGTGAAATCTGTAAAATAATTGTTTAAAATATATAGTCTTTCATATAGAGAGCACACATGCATTCTAACCAAAGTATGACAGGTACAGGTTTTGCATCAGTCCTCATTTTGGTAAGTTTAAATCATCATCAGATAGTAGTCCTGAATTATAAAATGAACTATGTGCACATAAGTAAATGTTCATATTATAAGTGTTGTTGTTGTAGTTAGGTGCTGTCAAGTTGGTATCCAACTTATAGCAACCCTCATATAGAAAACCTCAGGGTTTTCAATGGCTGACAGTTTCGGGATTGCCTTGGGAGTGGATTGCCAGGTCCTTCTCCCATTTTTTGTGGTGCTGGGAATTGAACCCGGGACCTCAGACACTGCAGCTCAGTGCTCTACCAACTGAGCTAAATACCAGCCCCATATTATAATTGAGCACTTTCTAAAGTCTGTACTATATTACATGTGGATTGAAATTAGAGAATTCACAGCTAATTATTTAAACTAAATTAGCTAATATTCATGCATATCCTTCATTAGGTAGATATGTTGCTGTTGCTGTTGTTGTTAGATGCCAACAAGTTGGGTCTGGCTCATAGGGACTCTCATAGGGTGTTCAATGGGTAGTTGCTTTGGAATTGCTTCAGAAGTGGACTGCCATGGGCTTTTCCCAATATATAGATAACTTGTTGTTGTTAGGTGCCCTCAAGTCAGTATCCAACTCATAGTGAACCTACATACAACAGGCTAAACACTATTGTTAGTACTTTTTTGCTATTCATAAGGTCTTCAATGGCAGATTGTTTTATGGGAGTGGGCTGCTGGCTCCTTCTCCCAAACCTACAGCACTTGGTGTTCCCAGGTGGTCTCCCATCTAAGTACTAACCAGGCCCAATCTTGCTTAGCTTCCAAGATCTGATGAGAAAGGATGCCACAATGATATGGCTGCAGGCTATCTATGCATATAAGTATGCTCTAATCCAAAAATAAATGAAATGTGCTATAGTTCTGCAATATACATGAATTACAATTAAATAACTTAATTAATTAGACACTATCACTTATATAACACATGACCTGTCATGCCTGTGTTAGGATTTTGACAGTCTATGGAGATACTCTTTAGGCTGTTGACTTATAAAACTTTACTTTCCTACATTTGATTTACTTAGAAAGAATGTGTGTTGTTAGGTGCCAATGAGTCAGTGTTCAATTCATAGTGACCCTAAGTACAATGGGTGAAGCAGTATTGTTAGTGCTTCTCTACTCTTCCTTGGGTTTTTAAGGCTGATTCTTTCTTGGGAGTGGGTTGCTGGATCCTTTTCCCAAGCCTGCAGGACCTGGTGTTCCCAGGCAATCTTACATCCAACTACTAACCAGGCCTAACCTTGCTTAGCTTCTGAGATCTGATGAGATTGGACACCCCAGTGGTATGGCTGCAGGTTTAGAGTGAGTATGTAGTGTGCCTATATTTTCATATATTGGAATTATCACCAACCTACCTACATGCAGCATGTAGCCATACCACTGTGGTGTCTAATCTCATCAGATCTCAGAAGCTAAGCATTGTTGGACCTGGTTAGTACTTGCATTGGAGACTGCCTGGAAACATAAGGTGCTATAGACATGGGAGAAGCACTTGGCAACAGACTCCCAAAAACCAACCAGCCATCAAAAACTCTATGAATAGTAGAGAAGCACTAACAATAGTATTTCGCCTCCTGTATATAGGGTCACTATGAGTCAGATGGGGCTGGGATTTAACTCAGTTGGTAGAGTGCTGTGCTGCAGTCTCTGAGGTCCCCAGTTTGATTTCCAGCACCGCAAACATGGGAGAAGGATCTGGCAATCCACTCCCAAGGCAATCTGGAAACAGTCAGCGATTGAAAACCCTGTGCGGGTCACTATGAATCGGATACCGACTTGATAACACACAACAACAACAACATGAGTCAGACACCAACTGAACAGCACCTTAAAACAGCAACAACATCTACAAACACACATTGAGCTTATTTTCTAAATGAGAATCATTGAGGGGAACACAGAGACTCATCTATGATAAAAGTAGGTAATAATTTTCAGTTTATTTGAATTTACCCTAAATATCTCCTGGCCTTCTATGTGTATTTTATAATTACTTGGGAAACTACAAAAAGTGTTTCCATAGTTTGATTTATTCTTACTACTTTTTATTAAAGATATAAGCATTGGGGAATGTAATAATCCCTCAGTGCAGAGGAAAACCAGAGACCAGTATAATGAAAAGGAAATTGAACCAAGAGCCTTCGTTTTAGTATGAGATCTACAACAAAGATCTGGTCATTGTGGAATTTAATTTTTCTAAGACTTAGTGTTTTCCCTGTTAAAAGAAGGTAAGGATAACATTTAGACCTTCGAGGTAATCATTCTCTTGCAGAAATATGCTGTGAATCCTGAAGGCTAACATGAACTAGCCAGTGGGGTAACTTTTCAGGTGTAAGTCAGAATGTGACATATCAAAAAGGTAAAGGCAAGTCCTTTCTGCGTATCTTAACCCCTGAGGAAAATTCCTCACTCTTACACCATAGAGCATCCTGCTTTTTTAGCAATTGGTCTAGGCTTTCTGTTGCTTTGTGGTCTATGACAGCAGTGTTTATTCCTAACACTGTTTACTGATCCTAGCATTAGCATCATGTTACGAGGTTATTCTGATCCAAAATTTTGATTTGATCCTTTCCAAAGGCCTGATTCAATTATTCATCATTGGCCCTGGTCAGTCTTGAATATAAGCTCTGGATATAGAAGAAAACAAATCTTTCACTATAACTATCATTGTTTAATCCTGATGGACAGCAAATAAAGATAATTTAGAAAGCTGACTGAATTTTGAGAGATTCATTACACTAGACACATATAACACTTGATCTTTGTTTTTTCATCTTCATAAAAATACCTGGAAATCATGACTTTGCCATGAATTGCCCTGTAAACAATCACTCATCATCTTCAAATTGCATCCCCATGATTTTGGAGATTTGAAATGGATTTTATTGAGATGAGTTATGCTCTTAATTTTGTTAAGGAAGTTTACTCTTTGGAAGACTGAAGGAAGACAATTGTACTAATTAATGTTTTTTTCATGGTTAAATGAAGTAGATGTATGGAAAGTATTATCACATAAAAATAGTTTTCTGTGAAAATAATCAAACCAATTAATTATGTTGTTTTTGTTGTTGTCAGGTGCCATCGAGGTATGTCTGACACACAGCAAACCTCATAGTGTTTGCAATGGTTTATTGTTTTGGGATTGTTTCATGATTGGACAGCCATATCCTTCTCACATTTTTACAATGGTGGGGATCAAACCCGGGTCCTCAGAAAGTTCAGAGCAGCACTCTATCAACTGATCTAATCCCTAGTCCTAATAAATTTTAAATTGCTATAATTATTTAAATAACCAACTGAATGGAAAGTATCTAAACAATTTATCTACTCTTTATTACCACTATAACCATGCTTTGGAAACTTTCACTGATTTTGAAAATATCCCAAAGCATGGAGAATAAGTAAAAGATCTGTAATCAATATTATAAACCTTCTGAGAACACTAATAAAACTGGCATATTAAATTCCACAGAAAATAATCACATGAAAGTAAACATGATCAATGATGAGCTAAAGCATTTTACATGCAAAGAATATTTAAAAACTGTGGACTTTGACCCATATCATACTTCCTTATTAGTTTGATTATTTATTTGACAATACTAGCAGTTATCTTACTTGAACTCCATACTCTTATGATTGTAGTATGTTGTTGTTGGTTAATTAGGATAGAAAATGTGTCCCACAAACTATGAGGAGACAATAGTGGCTAGAGTAATTTCTACATATTCTGAAGAATTTCTTTAAGTAATCGAACCTGACAGATATATTTTTTCAGTTCTTATATGGACAGATGCTATCATACTGATCTGTTTTTGGTAACTTCAACATTGTGATCAGTATGCCCAAATGGCCTTGAAAGTTTTAAGTAATTTGATGAATAATGGATCATTCATCAGAGCTTGATTCTTTAATAAGTTCCTCTTTTGAAAAATTCTAAAACTGAGTGCAAATTTTAATTTTGTAATTTCTTATCCATTTGTATCTGCTATCACTATGAAAATTTATCTAAATCAATAGTGAGAAACATGCATATCCATTATTTCACAATGAAGAATAGAGCCTAGTTATCATGTGACTTTAATTCTGTGATATCGTTTTACACCATTTTATTGTGTAATGAAACTTTTTTTTTTTTTTTTTTGCGGTACTGGGGGTTGAACACAAGGTCTCCCAGTTGCATGATTTGCAAGTGCTGTACCACTGAGCTGCACCCCCAGCCAATTTGTTTTTTTACTTTTTGAGACAGGGTCTCACTAAATTACACAGACTGCCCCTGGTCTTTTGGGATCCTCCTGCCTCTGCCTCCCAAATCACTGGGATTACAGGCATGCACCATGGCACTAACTATGAAACTTCTTTTTTGGGAGGAGGGTACTGGGGGTTGAACCCTGAGCCTCGCCCCTGCATGCTTTGCAGGTGCTGGACCACTGAGCTGCACCCCCAGCCCTTTTTTTTTTTTTTAACTTTTTGAGACAGGGTCTCACTAAGTTACGCAGACTGCCTCTGGTCTCGAACTTGCAATCCTCCTGTCTCTGCCTCCCAAGCCGCTGGGATTACAGGTATGTGCCACTGTGCCTGGCTACTATGAAACTTCTTCATGCCAGCATTTATTCCTTTGGGGAAGCCCCTGTTTGTACAATGGAATTATCCAGGACCGTGATATTGAGTAGTCACACTGAAGATTATTTATTTGGCCTGGGGAAGAAATTGTTTAAGATTAACCCTCTGTATACATTTGAAGTGTATTTGTGAACCATAGTGTTGTTTTATATATGAAAGATTGATTTCTTTAATTTCTTTCCTTATGCTCTTTTTTTCATTGTGCTCTTTGTTTTTTCTTTCCTTTGGTTCTTCTTCAAATTCATAACCTTGATAATCACCTGCAGTTTAGTTTTCCACCACAATGGGAAGAGATGATATACAGCTAACATTTTCCTACATAACTTCAAACCTGTGTAGTTAGAGAAGTAATTTTTTTAAGGGAGTTGAAGACATATTGGAGGTACACATGGTGGTTGCATACATTTATTTAAAATTAGAGAACATGGTAGATGCCTTTGAAGTTTTGACATTCAACTAAATCATCAGAAGTAACTTAGGAATTTTAATTCAACCCAACTACAAACTTCAATTACAATAAAAAACATAATCAGGCAATTAATATGCTATACATCTTGCCAAAAATGTTAACAAGAATTATCTTATCTCATATAGTTGTGATTCACTTCACAGTAAATGGAGGCTTAGAGGGCTGCAGTATGACACTTAACTCATAGCTAGTGTGTGGTAGATCCAAATATTCCTAAGGCCAAATACTACCCTAAAATACTGACCAGTGTGTGCTTGAAGCATGTATTTCAGCCTTTACCATTTAATTGCAAAGTCTCCAATTTAATTGAATATGTGATTCCAGTGGGATAATCCATACATAGAATAGGCTCCTTGAAGCCAATTCTAAGTATATCCTGAAATTTACTATTTCCTCTATTTTCATATTTTATTGTACAACTGAGAAGGCATGCTGCTTATTTATCTGAGGAGACAGGATCTGTTTTTAATGCACTAACAATTTTTACTAAGTCTTTAAATAATTGCGCTGAATATTTGCCTTTGTGCCACGATGCCCTTTACAGCATAAAAACTTATCTTCTTTTAATTTTTGCCATTATTGTTTAGATATCACGGATGAAATTGATGAAGATGAAGATGAAGTTTTAGGATTTTAATTGTTGTTGTTAGGTGCCATCGAGTTGGTATCTGACTCATAGCAACCCTCATAGGGTTTTCAATGGCTGACTGTTTGGGGATTGCCTTGGGAGTGGATTGCTAGGCCCTTCTCCCATTTTTGTGGTCTGGGAATTGAACTCGGGACCTCAGAGACTGCAACTCGGCACTCTACCCACTTAATAGATATTTTAATTAAATTCAATCATTATTTTAATGACACCACATTGAGTCAAGGATACTACCATCTGTAGTCATATGAGAATCTCAACTACAAAATTATAGACCTCAGAGCAATTTTGACAAAAAATTTATAATGTACATTTCTGCTGATGATAGAGTCAAAGAATTTCCACCACTTAATACAAATTGAATATTTTCTTACCAATATGTAATTGTTTATATCTCAATAGATTTTTCTGTTATAGCTGGTTTCTAAAAATGAATATAAGCTCCCTATTGTCTTAAATCAGTACTTATAACTAAAGAAAAATAATTTGTTTTTAAGATAAATAAAGACTGTCTAAAATGATTTCTTGATTATGTTTATAGTAGCAAACAAATGTTCAGAAAGCAGGTAATATGGAATCTTACAAAAATTGTTACTATTTTTCTTATACAAATCACATTACTGACAGAATTAATTAGAATTTTATATCTATGTTTTCTTATTCTTTGATTTTACCATGGACTAACAAAAGAACCAACAGATCTGTCCTAGAAGAAGTGCAACCAGAGTGCTCCTTGGAAGCAAGGATGGCTAGACTGGATCTTACATATTTTGGACATGTAACCAGCAGGATCCAATCCCTGGAGAAGAACATCATGTTCAGGAAAGTGGCAGGTCACCAATAAAAGAAAACTCTCAACTAGATGGATTGACACAGTGTTTGCAACAATGGGTTTAAATATAAATAAGATCAGGTACCTGGCACAAAATCTGGGCATGTTTCATTCTGTTATACATATAAATAAGATCAGGTGCCTGGAACAAAATCTGGGCATGTTTCATTCTGTTGTACATAGGGTCACTGTGAGATCTCACTTGATGGCACCCAAAAACAACAATTCTTAAGTATGGACATGAATATTGAATATACCATGGACTGCCAAAAGAACCGACAGATGTTTCCTAGAAAAAGTGCAACCAGAGTGCTCCTTGGAAGCAAGGATGACTAGACTGTGTTGTACCTATTTTGGACATGTTGTAGGAGGGACCAATCCCTGGAGAAGGTCATTGTAGTTAGGATAGTCCCAAGTCAATGAAAACAAAAAAGAAGACCCTTAACAAGATGGACTGACACTGTGTCTGCAATGATGGCTTAGACATAAAAAAGATCATGTGCCTGGTAGTGTCAGGGAATGTTTTATTCTGTTGTGTTAGGATTGGTGAGTTAGACCATACTTGATGGAACCTAACAGCAATGACAATAACATCCTTAATTACTAATATTATTTTTATCCATGTCCTCTTATTTCATTTGGTGTTATTAAACAGGAAGGGAAAGATTTGAAATACTAATTTTCTGTTTGTTTTTAAAGTTGCATCTGTTTCACACATTGCATGAATAAATCAGACCACCTTCTCCATCATCACATTGCTACCTTTCACCTCCCAGTCACTAAAAAGTAAACCTTTCTTTTTGTATATCTTCAGTCAGATGTGTGTCCAGTGAGTGTCATCTGTAGTAGAAAAATATATACAAACATACCAAAGTGAAATAATAATGAAAAGTTATCAGGTAACCAATAGAAAAAGCATACAGCAGCTAATGAGCTTAAAAATGAATGTAGCTGGAATGGAATCTGATATGCCTAGGAAGCTGAAAAGCAATCATAAAAGAGATTTTGTTGAATATTCATGTTGATGTCTATAGCAGTTAGTGAAATCAAAATGGAAAATATATACCATATGTTTGCAATGTTTTAAAGCCTCTCAATTAAATTAGAAGCAGACATCTTTAAAGCATTTGCTCATGGAATTTTCAAAAACATAAAGACATTTATCTTTCTAGGGGACTCTCGAATAATGAAGCAAAATCATCGACATGAAAACAAAATGCCAGATAGGGTCATCTCATGCTTTTTGTCCAATTTTTCAGGTCTACACTATCAAAAGTTGAAATCTAGTCAGGTTAAGAAGATAGCTTTTCAAATATTCTCAGGAGCTGCTAGAAAACAGATGAGTTTAAATTGGCTTCAAAGAAAAAAAAAAAAAAAAGACACTCCAAACATAAAATGAAGGTTGCAGAAGGTTATAGAAACTCAAGAGCAGAGGAAATTAAATTACAGCCAAACTAAAACTTACACAAGATCTCTTTACCAATAGATGGTTACTCATTTTATTTGTATTCTCAAATGTATAAGATAGAATAGGAAGGAAATAAGATGCCTGGAGAAATCAGATTCTTTTATTTTGGTTCCTTGAGAGCATACTTTGGATTCTCAGTGCTAGAAAAAAACATAAAAAACAGGTTCTAATCTAATTAAGTATAACAGTCACTGTCCTTTCAACCTGTTTCACAATATTACATATATAAATCAAACCACTGTAAGTTGCTTCCCCCTAGAGAATTTGTACATGGACAAAAAGTGAATCTAGATTCTTCCTGTTTCGTTTTTATTAAACACAACTTTCATGTAATTTATATGTAACTAAAGATTAAAATTTGAGAAACTAACTTCATACATGTCTCATTTTAGGTAACGAGTGCATTCGTTTTATTTCCTTTGTAAGAAAACAAAAATACAAGGCTTATCTCTTAAAGGAAGCTGGGGTTTAGCTTAGTTGGTAGAATGCTGTTCTCCAGTCTCTAAGGCCCTGGGTTCCATCCCCAGCACCACAAAAATTGAAGGACCTGGAAGCTCATTCCAGAGAAACAATCCCCAAAACAATTAGCCATTGAAAACCCTTATGCGGGGGCTGTGTGTCAGAACCAACTCCGTGATTCCTAACAACAGCAACAACACAGCTCTTAAAACAGATATCTTGGAGATGGCTTAGGAAACATAACATGGGCTCTAGGTCCCCTCCCCTTATGTCCAGACTAACCAGCAAGTGCTTTGATTAGTAGAGTGTGGCAGAATTCTGTCATCACTTTGGAGCTTAGAATTTAAAAGGATTTTAGCTTCTGCCTTGTCTCATGGAACCCTGATCCAACATAAAAGTTTGACAATCTTTTAGGCCAGGTACTAAGATTACATCGATTGGTAAAGGGAGCAGATAAGATCTGCCTTCCAGCTCTGCCTAAGTTTCACACATGTAAGTAAAGCAATCGTAGTCATTCCAGAGCAGCCAGAACAGTAACAGGGCTTCTCTCAAGTCACCTAGTTATTCCCAGGTGAGCAACTGTATAATCCACACAAACCCTATCTCAATCTATGATCGACTCAACTGGAAGACAGATGAAAATATGTCATTTAATCCACAGAATTTTGAATTAGTGTGTTATATAACACACATCACTGGAATAATACGTATAAAAGTTTTTTTGTTTTTTTTTTTGTTTTTTTTTTTGCAGGAGGTTGATGTTTCTTTTTCCTTTTTTATTTTTTATTTTCTAAAGGAGAAATTATTTCAGGGTTTAGAAAGAAAACCCTATTTCATCACCTCACCCCATAACTATAATGAAAATAATAAAGTTGCTGGATATGGTGGCACATGCTTTAATCCTAGCAGCTCATAAAGATGAGGCAAGCAGATTGGAGATTAAGGCCAGAGAGAACCTGCATAACTTGGTGGGAGTATGCTTCAAAACAAATGTAAGATTAAATTTAAAAATAGACTGGTTTTGCAACTAAGTGATAGGGCATTTACCTAGAATGTGTGAGGCCCTGGGTTTAATCTACCAGTACTGGAAAGAAAGAAAAGAAAAAAGAAGGAAAGAAGGAAAGAAAGAAAGAAAGAAAGAGAGAAAGAGAGAAAGAGGAAGGAAGGAAGGAAGGAAGGAAGGAAGGAAGGATGGAAGGGAGAAAGGGAGGGAGAGACATTGGGAGAGAGGGAGAGAGAGAGAAAGAAAGAAGGAGATAACAATATGGCTATCTCCTCATCTGTTTAATCAAACTGGAAATTCCTTTTTTATGCAGTAAAAGAGATTGGTTCTTATAAATAAAGAAAATTTTCAAATTTTAAAATTGACATATGTCAAAATGTATAATTATAAAATATATTATTGTTTTTAAAATAGCAAAGCCAGTTTAGAAAAATATGTAATTGTATATTATATAGAGTTTTAATGAGACTAAATTGTACTGAGAATTGCTGAGGTCATCTCAAGGATAGAAAATGACTTGGAAGAGGAAGGTTATAAAAGGACATTTCTCATACTTTATAATTTCTTCCTACACCAACCCTAAAAATGAAGGAAAGCATTTTCATGTATAGCTAAGATACTTCAATCAACTTGGTTAGGGTAGTTTGCTTAAAATGATGTAAAAATTTCATTTAATGGACAGCCTTGAAATAATATTTTATTGCAAATATCCACATTAATGCTACTGATGTTCATACTATATGTGAAGAAACAACATTGTTGTAAACAGGTCATTCAAGCAAATCAAGAAACTCCCATCTTATAATAACAACTTCCCACCATAATTTGATCAGGCTCAGTGATTTAGAGGTAATAAATGAGTAAGCCAACAAACCAAAACCATACAAATAAATCAACTGCCAATAACACTCTTTTAAGCCATCTAATCCCCTGGGATTGATATATTTAATTAAGGAAAATAAATTACACTGTGTTGAATCACTATGATGTTGTGGATCAAACAGTATTTTAATGATTTGTCTTATAATATTTGTGTACTAATTATATTATTCATTACTGATGGAGCAGGTGAGATAAAGAAAATAGAAATAAGATTTATTTTGTCATGTGATATGTTTTGAAGACATGACTAATTAGCAATCTCTTTGAATGAAAACAATATTTGAATCATGATGACACATAAAAATAGCTTTGTTTAAGGCATGATTATAGGTCATCTTGTAATGAGCCTCCAAATTCACAACATTTGATCATTATGGTGAATCCCCTCCATTATCTTATGAATACACTGTGATTAAGTTAGATTCTGTGTTCCCCTTGACTTAACACATAAATAAACAGAATGAAATAGGCAAAAAATAACTGGAAAAATGCTGAAAACACAAAAAATAAGTACTTATGTGTTCCTATAACTAAAATGTGTAAAATTTCAGGCAATGTTTCAGTCAGTAAACCAAAGTATTCTTAAAGGAATGTTTTTATATGCATGTCTTTCTATGAACCTTACATTATTGTTATAAGTCTATATGATGTCACATCTAACAAGGAATAAATTTGGTTACTTAGACCCTAGACTCAGTTGCTGATATTTGAAACACTGTGTACCCTTGGTTTCCATTTCTCTGCCATAGTTTTCTCACCTGGACTCAGTATCTTTATCTGAAAGATAATATTACAGTGATAACTTCCTCATATTACTGGGAAAATTAAATAAAGTGTAACAACTATGAAGTTCTCAGTAACATGTCTGAGATTACACAGGTTCTATAGAAGAGTCAGATATAATTTCACAATTGTTGTAGTGGTAAGAAAATGATGTTAATGGTTTGAAATTTCACACTTTCTTAAAATTCCTTCCTTCAAATAAGACTGATGTTTTCTTATCATAGCTCTCAGGACTTCTATAATTTGTTTTTCATTTTGCCAGAGGAAATCCTTTAATGATCGTCAAAATCATCCCTATGAGTTTAAGAACTTGGATCAGATTTAATCTCTTCAGAGCCTGTTGGGGTCCACTCTGGCCTGGCAAAAGATCATGGAGCTTCACCTCAACACCAGTTTGCTAGGGGAACCTCGGGACTGGGCAATAGCTCGTTGGAGATGCAAAGAAGGACCTCGGGAGCCTTCAAAAACAAACAGGAACTTCTTTGCAGGAGAGCCTAAAGACCATACAGCTCTATATAACAGCTCTCTAGCCAGCAGCATGGGTTTCTGCTGCTACAATGGGATAACAACTCTATATCAGGGTGCCAAACACCTCTGATTTCCTTCCTGGCTGTACAGATAGTCTAAGGATGTTGCCTCTCGCCAGCCATCTTCTCCTCTCATATCCTCCCTGGGGTGGGTGGTGGGGGGTTGAGAGCTCTTCCTGGCTTGCTTGAGGTCTTTCTTGACTCTTGAAGCCTTGACACTCCACAGCTTAATTCAAGGTCAGGACGATCGAAGCAGTGAAATCAGGCACAGGGTGTAACAATCAGAGTCAAGAAAATCAGGAAGAAATGAATAAACACCTGAGGTAACTGGTGGTCTACTTACTTATACTCTAGGTGGGGGTGTGAACCAGGGTGCAACCAATCAGAGAGAGGCTCATGCCAGGAGGAGCAGATCTTCCTGTGAGGGCTTGGAAAATTGCACTTAGGATTGGGGGGTTAGGTGCAGACTGGACCAATCACTGAACTTTCCTTAATAAACAATTGGATAGCTCTGGGCAGCCAATCAGGTTGAAAAAGGCCACACCAGAGCTAGGCTGTTTGAGGGCCCCCCTTAAGTCACTTAATGGGAGAGATAATAGGTTAAGGAGAGACTGCAGGTAAAAGGTGAACTGGGACTTAGGTAGATTAACTCTTAGGGAGTCAAATAAGTCCAAGTCCAGATTCCTGGGTTAAGGGCAAACGGAAGTGGCAAGAACAGGACAGGGTCTGGGGAGGGGCAAGGCGTCTGCCCAGACTATGTGGGCCTCAGCCTCAACACCCTCCCGGTCCACCTCAGGGGTGTCCAGATAATTCCCTACAAGAGCCATGCCTAGAGTTCAAAGTGAGATTGATACTAGTTGAACGAAGCCATATCTACCTCAATTTTCAAATATGCATTGTTTTAGCATATTCTAACATATGAATCGCCTGCAGCCATAGCCCTGTGGCATCCAATCCTGTCAGATCTCGGAAGTTAAGCAGGGTCGGGCCTGGTTAGTACCTGGATGGGAGACCGCCTGGGAACACCAGAAGCTGTAGGCTTGGGAGAAGGACCTGGCAACCCCCTCCCAAAAATCAATCTGCCATTGAAATCCCTTTGCATAGCAGAGAAGCACTGACAATAGTGTTTCCCGTTGTACAGAGGGTCGCTATGAGTCGGATACCGACTTGATGGCACCTAACAACAACAACAACATATGAATCAGTACCTGAATATCAACTCTATATGTTATGTATATCATGCTGAATGCAATGTGATATTACAGTAGCCAATCTAATCTTTATGAGTTTATTAGATTATAATGTTTTCATTTGCATCAGTGTATCGTCATTTGAGGGCTGATGTTTAGCTCAGTTGGTAGAGAATAGCTCTGCAGTCTCTGAGATCCTAAATTCAATTCCCAGCACCACAGACATGGCAGAAGGATGTGGCAATCCACTCCCAGTGCAATCCCCAAACAATCAGCCATTGAAAACCCTGTAAGGGTCACTATGAGCTGGACACAACTCCAAGGCACCACCACCAACAACATACTCATTTGTGCCACAGTCCAGCTGTAGCCTAGGATCCAGGGTTTCCTGAAGGCAGGTGAGGAGTCGGTGGCAGTGGATAACAGAAACACAACAGCTCAGAGGCAATGTGGATCTGTTCCATTTATTGTTCGGATAGCTCATTTTTTATAGTCTTTTAGGCTTAGGTCATGCAAGTAGTAAGAATACGTGCAGTTTTAGATACACCTGACAGTCATAATAGCATTGGAGGGTCAGCAGCCTTTACTCTTTTTCTCTAGCTGGGAACCAAGGTCTGCCTTTAGATAGATAAATACCTCCATGTTAAATTGTCAAGGAGGCTTTTGTACTGTGGGAACACGCTACATATATATATATATATATATATATATATATATATATATATATATATATATATATTTAATTATACGTGTGTCACCCCATTGAGTCCACACTATGAAAAATGGATATTTTAACTTACTAGATTGTTTTGCTTATTGAAGGGCTGCTGGTATAAAAACTTTAGTCTGTGCTGGCTCAAAGAGTTCATGCCGCTGTTAACAGTCATTCAAGAATTTTCTGTTGTAGGCCTGTTAGGGAGTTTTCTTAACTCCTGCTCTGAATTAGCATTGCTCACAGAATCAGAAGATTATATATTTACATCTATTATTTGTTTTTCATTAATTTTCCCAGAAATCCACAATATGAAGAAAACAATGACCAATTCAAATTTAGGAAAAAGAAAAGATGAGATTCCAAGTCCTTTTCCATGAAGAGACCTTCTTTTGGAGGTACTCTTCACCTTTCAGTCGACTTTCCCTTTGAAGACTTTGAGGTACTTTACCCCTTTTGGTGGATGTACCCTCTGATGCCCTTTTAAAGGTACCCTTCCTCATGTGGGGACTCAGTTTACCCATCATGAGTGGAAATGGACCTGGCACATTTGAGGCCACATGCATGAATTTGAAAGGAAAAATAATTGACTTCCTTTGAAGTTTTTATGTGATTTATGAGGATGAAATGGAAGAGGCCTTGAGTAGATAGGAATTGGGAAAATCCAAAATGAAGAATATGATACGGCATAGTATTTTGCAATATGGTAAAGAAAATTAACAAAAAAATTTCATATGAGGATCATGAGAACATAAACAAGACTGCAGCAGATAAGGTGTTTTAAAAGTACCAGAGAACAAAGTTGAAGGAAAGATGGGCTTCACAGGTAAGAGAAGTAAATTGGACATGATCCTAAGAGGGAAGCCATAATAAGTATTTGCTGATGCAATAAAACCAGCATTTCACAAAAATCACTCAGACTGAAGTGGGCAGGGATTGCTGAAGTTAAAGGAACCAGCAGCCACCATGCTATAGGAATTTAAGAATGAGGTCACAAAGCAGTACACCGCATTGGAATAAACAGAAATAATGAAGGACAGGCTTTAGTGAGAAGATGAATTTAGAAGAAACAAAGCCAAAATATTTACACCAAAATATTTCTGTGATTTTAGTTAAGGGTGTAACAATTCATGGTAGCAAAAAGGGACAAGAAAAAAGCATTAAGGGATAATGCCATTTTTAATTGCTGAGCTGCTGCTGCTGCTTCTGCCGCTTCTTCTTCCTCTTCTTCTTCTTCTCCTTCTTCTTCTTCTCCTTCTCCTTCTCCTCCTCCCCCTTCCACTCCCACTCCCACTCCCACCTCCTCCTCCTCCTCCTCCTCCTCCTCCTCCTCCTCCTCTTCTTCTTCTTCTTCTTCTTCTTCTTCTTCTTCTTCTTCTTCTTCTTCTTCTTCTTCTTCTTCTTCTTCTTCGTGTACTGGGACTTGAACCCAGGGCCTCATGCTTGCATGCTTTGCAAGTGTAGTACCACTGAGCTGCACCCTCAGCCCATTTTTTTAAAACTTTTTGAGACAGAGTCTCAATAAATTATGCAGACTGCCTCTGGTCTCTAACTTGTGATCCTCCTGCCTCTTCCTCTCAAGTCGCTGGGACTATAGCCATGTACCACTGCACCCAGCTTTGAGTTTATGATTCTTGAAAGCATTTATAAATGTTAAGAAATTCCAGCAATAGCATGTGAGTGAAATGCATGTGAGAGGTCAAACCTAGAGCATCTCGATGAAGTCATCTCTATCTTCACAAATTAAAAGCTAGACCTAGAGATTACAGTAGATATTTGAGTTTAAAACCAAGAAACTTAATTTAAAATATCTTCTTTCATTGTTGTTGTTAGATGCTCTTGAGTCGGGTCCAACTCACAGAAATGGTCATAGGGTTTTCAGTGGCTGATTGTTCTGGAATTGCCTTGGTAGTGAATTCCCACATCCTTCTCTCATTTTTGCAGTCCTGGAGATTGAACCCAGGTCATCAGAGAGTGCTCAGCAGCACTCTAACCACTGAGCAAAACACCAACCACTTGTCTCATTAGATCTGCTTTGAGTCCTATTAATTATCTACAGATAATAATTAAAATTCCTTTTCAAAGAGGGATTCCATTGATTGTAATCCAATGTACTAAACATACATATGTGTTGCCATTATTATGATTAACTTTGTTGTTGTCTACAAATCAGTGGAATATGAGTTTGGGCTACTCCCTGGGCAGTGGGACACCCCTATACTTCCAGCACTTAGGGAGACTGGGACAGGAGGATCATGTGTTGAAGGCTAGAGGCACCCTTGGGCAATTTAGCCAGATTTTGTTGAAAGAAGAAAAAGAAAGAGGGAGGAAGGGAGGGAGCAAAGAAGGAATGAAGGAAGGAGAGGAGAAAGAGATAAAAAAAAGAAAGGGAAGGAAGGAAGGAA
Organism: Pedetes capensis; assembly: GCA_007922755.1. Taxonomy (NCBI): domain Eukaryota; kingdom Metazoa; phylum Chordata; class Mammalia; order Rodentia; family Pedetidae; genus Pedetes; species Pedetes capensis. The sequence goes on from VMDO01003035.1 coordinate 48,103, forward strand.
AGGAGAAAGAGAGAAAAGAAAGGGAAGGAGAGAAGGAAAAGAGAACAAAAGAAATGGTCTGTAGGCATAGCCCAGTGGTAGAGCATTTGCCTAGCTTGCCTGAGGCCCTGGCTTCAACGCTCCAGTACTAGAGGGGGTAAAAAAGTTTGGGCTACCCAAAATTTGTCTATTGTAAATTTTTGTTAATTGCTAGGAAAAATAAAGCATATACACTAATTCATGGAATCAGCACATTTGTTCTGATTCAAATGAGAAGTTTGTTGTTAGGTGCCGTTGAGAGGAATCAAGTCATAATCCATTTTATGTCTTCTGCTGTCAGTAGTAAGCTGTAGGCAAATCTTCCCTTATGCAGAATGCAAAACAGATGTTCAGTGGTTTGACTGTGGACAATTTCCATCTTTTACTTTTAAGACAACATTTAAAGACGCCAGATTGTGCTAATCACAAGTGTCAACCATTCATTAGCTTAATGGAAAAAGGTAACAGATTATGTATATAATAGTCACCCAGGGAGAGGATATACATGTACAGCCCATAACACTTATGTAGATAGATTGTAGACATAATAATCTTCCACAGGAGGGAGAGAAACAAACAATTACTCTAATGGAAAGCAAGAGAATGTGATTCATATTAACTGCTAAGGAAAGACATATTTGTGGTGGGGATGATATAAAGGACAGCTATATAACTTGGCCTTGCCTTTTGGGCAATGAAGGTAGGAAAAATAATTGATATATTGAGCTGCCTCAGTTGAAGGAACCATTGTAGATTTTATTTTTGTTTTTTGAAGAAAACACACATTTTTCCACCCTGGTGTGATAAGTCACTTTCAGAAGTGACTTATTTTAATTCTCTTTGAATATGATTTCTTTCCTTCCTTCCTCCCTCCCTTTCTTTCTTTCTTTCTTTCTTTCTTTCTTTCTTTCTTCCTTTCTTTTCTTTCTACCATGATTTCGGTTATATGTCACCGTTTACTAAATCTGGCTTGTTGTTGTTGTTAAGTGCCATCGAGTTGGCATCCAACTCATAGAGACCTACATATAACAGGGGAAACACTATTGTCAGTGCTTCTCCGCCGTTTATAGGGTTTTCAATAGCAGATTTTTGGGAGTGTGTTGCCAGGTCCATCTCCCAAGCACATGGTGTTCCCAGGTGGTCTTCCATTCAAGTACTAACCAGGCCTGACCCTGCTTAGCTTCTGAGATCTGATGGGATCGGATGTCACAGGGCTAGCTGCAGGCAAAATCTGGCTTGGTCTTAACTAATTACTTGAACCCTTAAATCAGAAAATTTTCTTCATCTGATGGCAGAAAAAGATAAAAAGATTTTGACTTTCTGAGAACAGACCACTCTTTTTATAGATTGATGATATCATCAGCCATGTGACATGAAATGCAGCAGCCTTAAAGAGCTGAGAGAAATTCCCGGCTGAAAGTCAGCAAGCAAAGGAGAAACTTGCCTGAATCCCACAAAGAACTGAACTCATCTGAAAACGGAATGAGCTCAGAAGTCGACCCTACTCTCCAAAGAGAATGTACTTGGTGAGTAGTTTGATTTTGGCCTTGTGAGATCTTGATCAATGAGCCTAGCCAAACCCACTTGGACTTCTGACCTACAGAACTATGTATGACTTGGAAAATATAATATTAGAGAAAATGTTGATCTTATTAAAGCTCAGAGGCTAAAAAATTTTTATCACATTTAAATGCCTACATTACAAAATTTAAAACATCATTTCAAATATACAATGTGGATAGTCATGAATGAACAAAGTGAAGATGTGTCATTGTTTGAGGTTAATTTAAAAGGAAAATGGTTAGAAAAATTGTAATTGCAGTTGTTCACTTCAAATGCCAGATGTTAAACTGAGAAGTAGAGTATTTTAAGAAAATATCTCTGACAAACAGTCAGACTTATCAATATATGGGGCTGGGATTTAGCTCAGTTCTTGGAGTCCTGCTCCATACTCTCTGAGAACCAGGGTTTGATCCCCAGCATCACAAAAATGAGAGAAGGACCTGGCAGTCCTCTCCCAAAGCAATCCTGAAACAATCAGCCATTGAAAACCCTAAGTGGGTCACTATGAGTCAGACCCAACTTTGAGTTTGTATTTTCTATAAATTACTATCATATTATTTATTAAAGTATATGTTGCTGCTGCTGTTGTTGTTGTTGTTGGGTGCCCTGGAGTTGGTATCTGACTCATACCAACCCTATGTATAACAGGCGAAACACTATTGTCAGTGCTTCTCTGCTATTCATGGGGCTTTCAATGGCTGATTGTTTTATGGGAGTGGGTTGTCAGGTCTTTCTCCTAAATCTATAGCACCTGGGGTTCCCAAGCGGTCTCCCATCCAACTACTAACCAGGACTAACCCTGCTTAGCTTCTGAGATCTGATGGGATCAGACACCACAGTGGTATGGCTGCAGGCATTAGGTATATAATTTATTTGTATTAATATAGGAAAGAAATAAATACATTGTTAATTTGTCATTGCCACTTTTAAGGTTTCCTCTTACAGTAATATACGCAGAAGATATTTCTTCTTTGTAATGAATAAATAAGTGCATTTTTATTATAAAAGGGATTGTGAAGAATTCATTTCCATTTTAAGGGAATGTAATATCAGCTATACCATATAAGGTGTCAATATGGAGCTTTATGTAGTGACAGGTTGCTATAATATAGTGAGATGTAAAAACAATTTATCTTCTAACATTAACAGCCATGTATTTTGAATAAAGGACTGGGATTTAGCTCAGTTGGTAGAGCACTGCCCTGCAGTCTCTGAGGTCCTCAGTTCAATTCCCAGCACCGCAAAAATGGAAGAAGGGCCTGGCAATCCACTCCCAAGGCAATCCCTAAACAGTCAGCCATTGAAAACCCTATGAGGGTCACTATGAGTCTGATACCAACTCGATGGCACCTAACAACAACAACGACATTTTGAATAAAATTAATGTGGAATTCCTAAGTTTAAGTAAATCGTTGTAGTTTGCTCTCCTACTCACTACTTTTTGGGCCACATTCTATTCCCTATATTTTTAATCGATCTTCTGTGATTATTGCCACTCATTTCTAGTCAAATGTCTCTATTCCCCAAATTAATGGTTTGTTGTTGTTGAATCATTTCTGATGAACAGCGAACTTATGTACAAAAGAAGGAAACATTACCCAACACTGCACCATGTATGTGATCTTTTCTATGTTTGAGCCCATTGTTGCAGCCACTTTGTTTCTTCTCATTTTGAGTTGTGACAGATCAGCAAAAGGAGGTACCAGGGGCTTTATTCCTTTTCCATAATTGATGTCTACTCTACTTTGAGAAAGCAGCCTTTCCCTAATCGTATCTTTAATGGCTTCTAGCACATTTTTCCACACTGTATCTGACAGTGCTTCTCTGCTATTCATAGAATTTTCAATGGCTAATTCTTTCAGAAGGGGACTTCCCATCCCTTCTCCCTATTATATCTTAGTCTGGAAGCTCCCCTGAAACTTGTCCACTATGAATGGTACTGTTGGTATCTGAAATATCCATGCATAGTTTTCCTGCATCACAGCAACCTGCAAGCACTCACAGTATGTGAAGCTGACAGAAACATGGAGGAAATGAAAGGGAAATCATAATAATTCTTGAAATTTATACCTTATTCTTTCACTTTTTCAAATTTTTCTTGCCATCATTGCAAGGCTTTGTGAATCTGGCGAGTATTATTTCTTCCATATAATTACATTAGGGAATTTAAAATATTAACATTAGCTTTGCTTTTCAAATTGATTGATTATTAGCATGGCTTTAATATTAAATGACTACCAATTTAAATCACAATTCATGAGTAGTAAATATGACTTGATATCTATTGGATTGTACAAATTATTACAATAATTCAGTATGACTTCCAGATGGCCATATTGGAAAGCTCATAACTGAGACTTCCTTAGAGAGCAAATGAGTTGTCCTCCACTCTCTGCACTGTCTCCAGCTTTCTGAATGAATTCCACTTGGCCTCATCCTATAACATTGTGTATAAGCAATTTTCAGTATGTTCACAAATCTATGTTCTATATCAGAACACTTTCTTGATCCCTTATTAGGTGATCTTTTTTGAAATGTGCTCCTACTCGTGTAGAGTATTTTTTAAAGCACTATTTCCTCTTCTCTACACCTTAATTTGTGTTATTTCTTCTTCACACCTCACTCCTTGCCTGTATACCTTTGTACTTCTATTCTCTTTTGCCTAGCCACTAAATGTTAAAATCCCTAAGCTCTCTCATAGATCTAATTTCTTACTCTGTCATCTCCCTGTAGGTGATCTCATCTACCAGTTATAAGCAGGTGACTCTGTGTTTTGCATACCAAATACAGATCTGTCCTCTTAACTCTCAGTTTATCCAATAGTGAATTTCTAATCTCCTATTGAATGTTTGACCTCACCTAAAGTTTAGAGATTAGGGTTTCCTGCATTTCCCAGTTATGTATTCCCATTGGTATGCAGCAAATTACATCAATGGATTACTGAAAATGTAAATATGTATTTCTTTGTGTTTCATCGTTTCTCTAAACCAAGAATTTGGGAATGGCTTGAATAGGTTATTTTGGTTTGACAGGATTCATGAGATTCAGTCAGATGTCCATTACTAGTCATTTGATGTCTTTCCTGAAGACTCAAGGTACTCTCAAACTTCCATATCTCACCCGACTGGCCAATCAGTGCTGGCAGTTTTCAGAAGGTCCCAGTAATACTCCAATTGGACTTCTTTTGAGGGCTATTTCAGTATCTTCACATGGAGGGTGGCTTATTCCTGAGTGAGCAGTTCAAAAGACAACGCTGGATACTACAATTTAATCTCCTCACTATTCTATGGATTACCTAAGTCAATCATGATTTAGGAGAATGGCCACAAGAATTCGAATATCACATAGTGAGGACTCTTGGGTTGTATCTTGGAATTTCACTACCGTACTGCATAAGCTTTTCTTTTCTAGACCAATTCATCATTCAGCCCTATGATTTTTCTCTCTCAAATATGTATTGAATCTACTGATATGGTAATTCTGTTGCCACCATCCTATGCCTAACAGGTCCAATTGTATAGATTTTCATTTTCCTGCAGTTATTTGTACTGAAGTTATAGTAAACTCTTCAAAATACAGATTAGATTGTGTTGTATACCTAATCCAACTTAAAATATATCAATGATTTTCTTTTGCTCTTAAGCTAATAATTCTAGTGTGACCTCAGTATGTCTTCCAAAATCCTACATAGTGTGGCATCTGTCTAATTGTCCAACTAAAGCTCATATGATATTTCCTTTTTTTCTCTGCTTCTAGATGTATTGAAAACCATTCAGTATCTTTGTTGTACACATAGAGATATAACAACTACCTAAGTGGATTTCTCATTTCTTCTGTCTTTTCTTAGTTAAATACTATATCATTTTTCATGCCTTACTTCCTCAACAAAAGTTTCCAGTCTAAATAAAATCTTTCTATAATCTGTACCAAAGGCAAATGCCTTGTATTCATATTCGTTATAAGATTATAATTGCATTTTTATTTTTATTGCTTCCCTTTATGTACTTTTGTCATTTTAGATACATTAGGTTTCACCTTCATGTAGTTTGTATTTATTAACTTCTAATGATGTTAAAGCCAAAAATAGTAAGGTAGGAAAACTATAAGGTGTTATTTGTGGTATGTATGTGTATGTTTTCATGTGTGTTTGTCCTTTGTTTTGCTTTATTTTCATTACTATAAAACTAAACATCAATACACCAATAAATACTGAATTGAAGTTCTTCAAAATACTGTGTTAATTATAAAAAAAAGACTTTTAATGTCCATTTGATTTTAAAAGGTCAAAATAATCATGGAAGACGTAAATAAAGGACTGAGTCAAACATGCTAAAATCAAAGGAAAACTATGTTGTGATGATGAGGAACTTATTTCTTTCCTTTATATTCTTTATAACCAACAAATTCTAAAAGCCCATAGTGTCTGAGTCAAACCTTCCCCTCTTTTTGCCTACCTTTGCATGATCCTATGTCAAGATTTCCAGTTCATTCAGACTATTGGATAACAACTATTAAAAAGTAAGTCCAAGGATTGTAGCAAATACTTTGTCATCCCAGCAAGTTCCAAGGCAGAGTCAGGGATTGCAAGTTCCAGAAATGAGCCAGCCTTCATATTTTAGCAAGATCCAGTCTCAAGTTTAAAAAATTAAGAATAAAACTTAAGGCAGTCAGGGGTTCCATTCAATGGTATAGTACTTTCAAAGTATGTACAAAACTCTGGGTTCAACCAGCTAGTATGGAAAATAAATAAATAAAAACACAACAAAAAATAAATAAAATTTATGGCTTCAAATACTCAACAACATTCAGCCTTACAAATATATGAACATTTGATCTGGTGAAATTATTAATCAACTCATTCAGAGTAACAAAATAATGAGGATGTCCAGTGCATCTCATCAACATAAGCACCTGGCATAGGGGAAATGTACCATGTGCGGACTAGCGGCAGTAATCACACCATGTATTGATTTTTTTTTTTTTTTGGAATTTTTTAAAATTTTGAGACACAGCCTCACTAAGTTGTATAGGCATTTTCTGGGTTCAACCTTGAGATTCTTGTGCCTCAGTTTCCTGAATCACTGGGATTATAGGCATATGCCACAGAGCCTGGCTCACATAACACACTGAATGAAGTTTCCTAAAGTGTATTTAGGAAAATGAATATGATATAGCTAGTTATAAGTTATCAGTCTAGGATTTAGCTCAGTTGGTAGAGAACCTCTCTGCAGCATCTGAGGTCCTGAGTTCAATTCCCAGCACTGCAAAAATGGGAGAAGGACGTGGCAATCCACTCCCAAGGCAATCCCAAAACAATCAGCCATTGAAAACCCTGCAGCTGTAGGCCTGTGGCATCTGATCCCATCAGATCTCTGAAGCTAAGCAGGGTCGGGCCTGGTTAGTACTTGGATGAGACCACCTGGGAACACTAAATACTGTAGGCTTGTGAGAAGGACCCAGCAACCCACTCCCAAAAATCAATCACCCATTGAAAACCCTATGAACAGCAGAGAAGCACTGACAGTAGTGTTTCACTTGTTGTACATAGGATCGCTATAAGTCGGATACTGACTCAATGGCACCTAACAACAACAACAACAATTATAAGTTAAATCTTGGGAAATTTCCTAATATGGCAAAAGTTGTCTTCTTTAAGCTCAAGATCAATTTTCTTGAAGATTCAGATTGCCAATCTTGTCACATCTTCTGCCAAGCAACTCATCAATAACTATTACCATTATAGAAAGTAAAAAAAAATCTGTCTCAGTAAATCAAGTGTTCACTTTTATTAAAACATCACACAAATGGTTCTGTCAAAACGTCACTGAGTGATATCTGACCCTGTACATCTCAGCCTTAAGTTCCTTGAGACACATTAAATCCTTTTCTTGAAGCCTGCTGCTGTGTGGATTTTCACAGGCAATCTCTTGACTTCTCTCTCCAGGTCAAAACATCTCTAGCCTTGTTAGATACTTTCTGGCACTCCATGATTATCATGAAAATTATACCTTAGCTACTTGTCCTCTTTTACCTCATAGAGAGAAAATTGCTAGACTTTCATAGAAAAAAATTTGTTGATTTCTTTTATACTATATTGGATTCTGTTTTTTGTTGTTGCTGTCATTGCTTTTTGTTTGCGCTTGCATTTTAAGAAAAAAAATGTAGTGACTACTTCTTGTCTTATCAAACACACTTAAGAGTGCTCTTGCCAGGTGTAAGTTTTATCACAAATGCTAATAAAGCATAGCTGAAGAAACAAGGGAGAGTCACAAGAGAAAATGAGAGACATGGTGAAGTAATTGTGATGTGGTTTCAACTGGATTAGGAAAGGTTACTTGGAATAGGTGGCAAAGGAATGTTAAAGACAGGTTGTTTTGTGGAACATAGGCATAAGTAGAATGAGCTCCAGGCAGGAGGAATACCATGAACAAAGCGTTGAGTTAGAAAAGTGCTGGGTAGAATTGGAAACCAATGTTAGTGCCAACTGATTGTAACAGAGTATTTGATATATGGCAGTGTGATGTGAGTACTGTCAATGTAAGTTATCGTCAGATAATAATATGTGTAAAAGCATTGGGTGATGTTCTGTAGGATAGGTATTTAGGACTTTTAATTGGGAACAAATAGCCTTAAAAATTATATACTTCTGACTCCAAATATGAAATATTTTGTTCACACATCTATTGGATAGCATTGGTTTTCACATATTAATTAATTTTTTGAGAAATGTTTTATATGATCATCTTGAATGAATCTTCACAAGCAATCAATTTATATTTAGACTAAAGTTACACTGGTAATTATTATGTCCTTAAGAATAGAGTACTGGGAGGAACCAAGGCCTAATTCTTCCATTCATTGACCCCTTCTCAGCATGGGATAGCATTCCCAGCTATCTTCTCAGAGCTCTCAGAATTTTAAGAATTGTATAATCGCATGCATATTATTAATTTCCTCAACTCAGCACTCTTCCCAGTCTATAATAAATACTCATGTAATTTCAAGAGGTTTTTTTTTGTTTTTTTTTTTTTTTTTTTTTTTTTTGGTGGTGTCAATATATGAGATAAAACATCCAAAATTTGTTTTTCTGCATCTGGCTTATTTTGTTTAACATAATGTAGTCAGGAGAGACCAATCCCTGGAGAAAGACATCACGTTTGGGAGAGTGGCAGGTCAGCGCAAAAAAGGAAAACCCTTCACCAGATGGATTGACACAGTGTGGACTTAAACATAAATAAAATCGTGTGACTGGCACAGAATCAGGAAGTGTTTCAATCTGCTGTACATAGGGTTGTTATGAGTTGAACTGGACTCGATGGCACCTAATAACAGCAACAACCATTTCCATAATGTCCTCCAGTTCCATCTATTCTACAGCAAATTAGAGGATTGAATTCTGCATCATGGTTAAATAGTATTCCGTATATATAATGGAGGGGCTGGGATTTAGCTCAGTGGGTAGAGCGCTGCATTGCAGTGTCTGAGGTCCCAAGTTCAATTCCCAGCACCGCAAAAATGGGAGAAGGGCCTGGCAATCCACTCCCAAGGCAATCCGGAAGCACTCAGCCATTGAAAATCCTATGAGGATCACTATGAGTCGGATACCGAGTCGACGGCACCTAACAACAACAACATGTATATATATGTATATATATATATATATATATATATATGTATATATATATGTATGTATATATATACATATATGTATGTATATATGTATATATGTATGTATGTATATATGTATGTATATATACATATATGTATGTATATATATGTGTATATATATGTATATATGTATATATATGTATATATATACATATATATGTACATGCATATACATATATATACACACACACATATATATATAATTTTATTTATTCACCTATTGATGGGCACCTAGTCTGATTTTATATATTATTTTGATTAGTGCTGCAATAAACATGAGAAGCCCATATCTCTTTAGTAGGTTGATCTCATTTCCTTTGGATATATACCTAGAAATGGGATAGTTGGATCATATGGAAATTCTATTTTTAGTTTTTTAGGAACTTCCATACTATATTCCATCGTGGTTACATAAATTTACATTGCCTCTAGCTGAGTACAAGAGTTCCCTTTTCTCCACATCCTCAACAGTATTTGTTTGTTTGTTTTATAATCATCATTCTAACTAGGGTCAGATTGTATCTCATTGCAGTTTTGTTTCACACTTTTCTGATGGCTAGTGACACTGTGTATTTTTATACAATGTATTTATTGGCTCTCTCTCTCTCTCTCTCTCTCTCTCTCTTTCTCTCTGTTTGGGGCTGGGGGTAAATCTAGGGCTTTGCACATGTTAGGTATGTGAGTGCTACATCACTGATCTGCACCCTAGCCCTATTTTAATTTTTTTTTACTTGAGATGAGCTCTTGCTAAATTTAGTAGGCTGACTCTGGTATTTTATCCAGAACACTTAGGCAGTAGAAAAAATGAAAAAGTATACAAATAGGAAAAAAGGAAGTCATTTGTTTACAGATGACATGATTCTATACAAAGAAAAACTTAGACACCACCAAAAGACTATTAGAAATGATAGATTCAGTAAAGTAGCAACAAACAATATCAACATACAAAACTGTAGCTTTACTATATACCAATAATAAATTTTCTGAGAAAGAAATTCCATCCATAATATACCCAAATATCTGGCAATAAACTTAACTGAGGAAGAGAAAGACTTCTAAAATGAAAATGATAAATCACTGAAGAACAAAACCTAGATGACACTAAAAGGTGGAAAGACTTCTCAATTTCAGGGATTAGAAGAAGTAATATTGTTAAGATGTCCATGCTACCCAAAGTAATATACATATTCAATGCAATCTCCAATGAATTTCTAATGACGTTCTCCATAGAACTAGAAAAATATCTAAAATTTATATGCAACACAGAAGTGCCTGACTAGCCAAAGCAATCTGGGACAAAATGAGTAAAGTTGAAGCAATCATAATACCTGACTTCAAGGCATATTATTGAACCATAGGAACCTAAACAGCAGGAGATTGGCATAAAGACACATAAACCAATGGAACAAAATACAGAACACCATGATAAATCCTCACATTGTTAGCCAACGTATTCTTGAAAAGGGTAGCAGAAGCATATTTTGAAGAAAGAACAGCTTCTTTAACAAAAGGTGCTATAAAAACCAGATGTCCAGAAGAGGAAGATTGAGCCATCAAATTTTATAAGAAGTTCTTACACATGGCAGTATTAGAAATTTCAATAGGATCCTCAAAAGAAATTACCTTCACAGAGTTTCTAATACATCCCATTTAAACTAAAGCTATTGTCTCAATAAGAAATAAAGAAAAGTAATTGAATTCAATCTACCAGCTGGATTTTCTGATACAGAAGAGATGTGTGAAAACTTTCACTGAAGCTCTGATTGTTCCTAAATTCCTTCTAATACTGTTTTATAACTTCAAATCTTTAAAGAAAAAAAACACAGTATTTTCAAGCTATGCGACAACATTACATTTTGCCACTAATTCAAACCAAGATTTCTTTATAAATCTTATGAATGTTTCAGATTACTAATTTGTTATAGCTTCCAGCCCCTTTGAGTAAACAAGTCTTAAGAAAATGTCACTGATTCTAGACTTAAGCACTAAAAACCTTTCTATTAAACTTATCTTTCTGGACTTTGGTGACAATTTCAAGTTTACTTAGACAGACTCAAGCTAGACAATGTTACTCTTCATGATTTTGTTAATTAATAAATTCCTTTCTTACAAATAATTTTCTGCCTTGAAGATGAAACAGGTATTTTCATGAATAGATTGTGTGTGTGTGTGTGTGTGTGTGTGTGTGTGTGTGTGTGTTTTCTTTTGAGAAGAGATCTTTGGTTTGGAACTCCAGAGCTGTAGTTGTGACTTTCTCACCAAATGCTCTGCTTTGCTGATGAAAGCGAATCACCCAAGAGTTCCATCATTCTTGCTGTCTTTGTCAAACTAGAGTGAGTTAAAGCAGGAAATGATAAAGATTAACCTTTCTGATATTTTGCAGCTTACATAAAACAATTTTAATGCATATTTTAATGAATACTTGGTATGTATTGACTGTTGCATTTTACTAAAACACTTATTTTTATGCCCAGAATCTTTGTTGGTGTTGTTGTTAGGTGCCATCGAGTTGGTATCCGACTCATAGCGACCTTCATAGGGTTTTCAATGGCTACCTGTTTCAGGATTGCCTTGGGAGTGGATTGCCAGGTCCTTCTCCTATTTTTGCGGTGCTGGGAGTTGAACTCGGGACCTCAGAGACTACAGTGACGTGCTCTATGAACTGAGCTAAGTCCCAGTCCCCCAGAATATTTATGTCAGATATCATTATCATTCTGGTTGTTCATATAGAAATTAAGTGTTAACTAACTAGCATATTGGGTGTAGTACTAAGTGCAGAGAAGAAAACTAACGCTTACATTCAGAGAATCAAAAATTCATAGATTTTTTTTTACTACCATGGGGAACTTTTTTGTTTACAAAAATCAAAGTGCTCTGTATAGTCATTTAGTGACCATTACAAGGTTTAATGCATGACTATTTTGAAGAGTTTGTTCTCATAGTAAGGAAAAATTATCATTATATGTAACCTCTAGGATCTCATTGGAGTTCAATGGAACTATAAGAGCACCTGATTCAACCAACAAAATTAGAAAACTAACACATCTCAACATTTAAATTACACATTTAGGAGCCATGGTTAGTAAATGATACAACCAGGATTAAATTTAGATCCCCTGAATTCCATTAGAGTGCCTATACATAGTAACAGATATTTCTAAGAGAGGTTAAATGCTATATGAACCAGAGAGTGGTTTGACTAGATTAACTTAAATTCATTCCATGGATTTATTATTTTTAATTTTAATATTTATTTTATTTTATTTTAGACAAGATCTTGCTATGTAGCCCAGGCTGACCTGGGACTCACTATGTGGACCAGGTTGCCCTGCAGATCTCATCTATCCTCCTGCCTCAGCCTCCAGAATGCTAGGAATACAGATACATCATTGCACCTCGCTTGATATGGCTTTAAAAATGAATTACCCAGGGTGGCGCATGCCTGTAATCCCAGCGACTCAGGAGTCGGAGGCAAGAGGATCACAAATTCAAGACCAAAGTCAATCTGTGTAATTTATCGAGACCCTGCCACAAAAAGTTAAAAAATGGGCTAGGGGTGCAACTCAGTGGTACAGCACTTGCAAAGCATGCTAAGGTGATGCCCTGGGTTCAACCCCTACAACTGCAAAAAAAAAAAAAAAAAAAAAAAAAAAAAAAAAAAAAAAAAAAAAAGAAGTACACATATGATTTTTGTGTAAGTAGTCAAAATAACAGATATCTCCCAAATATAAGATACATATAGAAAGATAAATTTAGACTTATGCAATATTCTTCACAAAGTCCCCTAACAGTTGAAAGCAGCTTAAATCACTCAGTAATTAACTCTGGGGACAAATTTTGCTTGAGGAAATGCTATAATTTGTTTTGTCTTAAATGTAATCCTGTTCCAATTTTATTTTTTGCTCAAATCTTACTAAGTACAGTAGTAGAATTAAAAAGTAATGGATATTTTTATGCCTCCATCTCAGACACATAGTTTCTGATAACAAAAATTAATACTAAAACTTCTCTTTCCAAGGAGAAATTCCTGATTTATAAATTTCCTAGTGATCCAGTCAAAATATCGTCAAATTTATAAAGCCAGAAAAGGATATAAGCAAAGTATCAAAGAACAAAGAGCAAGCATAGGTTTTATACTTAATTAGGCTTTGCTCATGAAACTTCTGACCAGGTTATAAATAGTACTGAAAACTATGGTCTGATTCCTAAGTGATGACTTTCTTGCTAACAATCTAGAGATATCCACCAAAATTTGAGCACATTTTGTTCCATAATTGCATCTTTAAAAAAGTATGCTTTAAAAGTTCTTATGTGTGTGAATAAAGATGCTTATGAAAGCTGGACCCTATTTGTAATGTGATATTTTAAATTAAAAGTTAATAAGGGAATTATTCCCATAAGTATCTGTCAGCTTGTCTTGCAGGGTTGGGGGGCTTGCATGTTATTATGATGCTGAAAGCTATGACACCAGGATTTCAGATAACAGGGCCACCCATGCTGGAGAGGTTTCAGCTGAGCTCCTAAACTAAAACAGACTAGGGAGATGGAACGTGCAGCCCACTCCTGAACTAATTACTCATTGAAAACCCTATGAATAGCAGAGAAGCACCGTCAAATATAGTGATAAAAAATGAGCCCCCCAGGCTAGAAGGCATTCAAGAAAGAGCTGAGGAAGAGTTGCCTCCTCTAATTAGAATGGATCTTAATGATGGTAATGGAGTAAAGCCCCTGGGACCTCCTTTTGCCAATATGGTGCATGACTTCAAAATGACAATAAACATAGTGTCTGCAAGAGAGGGCTCAAGCATAAAAAGACCATGTGCATGGCACCGTGTTGGGTAGTGTTTCATTCTATTGAACATAGGGTTACTATGAGCTGGATCCTCCTAGACAGCACCCCACAACAAAGGAATTACAGAATATGAGGGACATCATATTAAAAATATTCTACATTTTTACATATATTCAGGATAAAACTAATATGCTAACACAGTATCTTATGCTAACATAGAAATGTCTCCGAAATAACCATTTTGAGTAAAAAATCCATTCATATGATCCTTTTATGTTTGAGCCCATTGTTGAAGCCACTGTTTTTCTTCTCATTTGGAGTCATGCCACATCAGTAAAAGGAGGTCAAAGGGGCTTTATTCCATTCCCATCATTAAGGTTGGTTCTACTTTGAGGAGGCAATTCTTCAGAGGAGCTTGCCACCATGCCTAACTGAAATCTCTATTTTGGATCTAACTTAAATTATTAAAGCTATTGATCATTTATACATAGTTGGGAAGTAATAGAGATGTTTCCACCTCAGCCGTTCTGATTCAAGAATTGAATCCCTGTTAGGTGACAATGAAGACATAACCTATGTCCACTCCCACTTCTGACTATCATTTAACATAGGTAGGAGTTTTCTGCCTTGGAAATGTGGGAAGGTACAGCTAGATGATTTAGTTTTTTGATATGATAATTCCTTAAGTAATATTAAATTCCTGATGAGTACTTGATCACATTTCTAAATGAATTTTTTTGAAAATATGTGTTCTCTTGTTACCTGCTTTTGCTCCAACTCTGACCTGGTCACTCCTGTCTTATAAAAGACATTGACTCAATAGATCTCAATAGATCTCTTCTATGCTTCTGCTTATGAGGAGCTGCCAGATCTCTTTCAATCTCCTCATCTCTTTCAACATCCATACCTTTACTGAGCACTACACTGACACTAGGATCTCTTTGGCAGCTATGCCCTACTTGGACCACTGAAAAGCCATTTATATTCTGTGAGGAATTAATAGATTGCTATAGGCACCATATGTCAGCCCAGGGTTTTCATTTATCCAAACTAGCTACTTGTAGGTGATTCAGGCATGATATATAACCGTCAGTGTTTGGAGGAAAATAAGTAAATAGTCTGACTTTTTGGGAGGTAGAAATGTTTGTTACTTCCATCTCAAGGCCTTCCATGGTTTACTTAGTCATTGGAGCCCAACAGTCAAAGTAAAATTAGGTAAAAAATGAATGAACACATAAGAACAAGTAATTGAAGCATCATGAATGACTTTTTTTCTAAATTTATTATATAAAATTGATTTCATTAAACTAATCTAAATCTAAGACATGTGTAAATACCACATTATCAACATTAGTCTTAACACATGATGTGTACAAGGTGCATGAGAATGCATTCTATAGTTAGATTGTTTGGTTTGAGTCTACTATGACGTAAAAATTATTTGACTCTGACAAGTTAATTGATCTCTCTCTACCTCAGTAAATTTGCATATTATTAAAAGAAATTTATGGCTAAGTACTTGGCACTAAGTACTTTTGACAACTAGTATCAGAGAAGAATAGCTGCAGATATAATAATTTTTTCTATAGGTCTAGCTTGAAAACTAGCCTTGAAGGCACGAAACTCAAGCAATGGAAAAGTTACCCAAATTCTAAAACATTTGTTGGTAATCTAACTGAGGTGCAAGGAAACTTTCGATTTCATTGTTATTATTATCATCATTATTATTGATTTCCCTATATTCTATGAGAATATAGGGAACAGAATATAGGGAACTCTTGCAACAGGCATGATAAATCATTTTTGTGTCAATTTGAGGATTAAGTCACCTGGTGGTAGTTTTGAGCTTTTTACTCTTGAGCTATAAATTTTTCATCTAGAGAGAGAAAAGTTGGGTAAGCCGCAGAGAATGAGCAGGGGACACTTTTTAGCATCACCTGAAAGAACAAGGGGCTTACAGATTCCATTCAAATTTGACACCAGTTAGGGAGGGCATCTTCCAATCACAACTACACACAGCATCTATTGACTGCAGTTCTCTGGCTCTGTTTCCCTGCAGAGCAAATTCAAGCACAAAGCTCCCACTGTCTTCAAAAGGAAGCTTTGTGTTTGAATGGGCTCAGCAGGAAGAAGATGAGAAGCTGACCCCATTCCTGTTCTTTTCCCAGATGCACTTGCCCAGGAGATACTGAGCTAAGATATGAGAATGCTGTGTAATTTTTAATATATTTATATGCAGGCAGCTTAAGAAATAGCAGCTGTGATATGAATTTTAGATTCCAAATTGTACATTTTACTTAGTTTCTCTGGTAAATGTTAACATTGGATTAAGTCACAAATATCCTCGTAAATCTTGGAAGCTGATACAGAGTCCATTTTGAAAGATGTGAAGAAATGAACTGAATTCTCCTGTACCATCCAAGAATTCCCAAGTAAATTGTTTTTTTCAGTGCTGAGAATTGAATCCAGGGAAGAATGTTAGGCAAACGCTCTATCACTGTGCTACATTCCCAGACCTTGTTTTTTTGAAACAAGATCTTGCTATGAAGCCCAGGCTGGCCTGAAACTTGTGATCCTCCTGAGGGGTAGGATTATGAGTATGTGCCATCAGGCCTGGCACCCACAGAATTTTTGACTTATCTTTGGTGTAATTGAATAAAGAATTCGAATAATGCTTCCATTCTTATATGACATCTTCTTGTTTTCAACTCCACAAGGAACAAAATCATCATACCTATTAGGAAAATTCCTGTATTAAATATAATTTACTCTTTTAGGTATAAACATTGTTTCTCTCTCTCTTTTTTTTTTTTTTTTTTTCGGTACTTAGGGTTGAACTCAGGACATCGCGCTTGCGTGTTTTGCAAGTGCTGGACCACTGAGAGACACCCTCAGCCCATTTTATTTTACTTTTTGAGACAGGGTGTGGCTAAATTAGGCAGATTGCCTCTAGTCTGGAACTTGTGATCCTCCCATCTCCAGAGTCACTGGGATTACAGGTGTGTGCCACTTCACCTGGCTATATTGTTTCATTTTTATTTAACTAAGTTAATTAATGTTTTTATTTCTTCTTCCTTTTTTTTTTTTTTTTCTATACTGAGAGTGTGAACCCAGGACCTCGCATATACCTCTCAGGTGTGTTACCACTGTGCGGCACCGCCAGCCCCATTAAAAAAATTTTTAAAGATTTTATCTTTAGCAGGGTCTCACTAAATTGTCCAAGCTGCCTCTGTACCTTGTACTACTTCTGCCTTGGCCTTCCGAGGTGCTGGGAATATAGAAGTTTGTCATCATGCCACACACTCAGTATAGACATTGCAAGGAAGATTTTCAAATCTGAGATTAATCCTAGGGAATTCCCTTTCCCAAAATCTTTTTTGTTTTTTAGTGTGTCTCTATGCTGTACGTCAGCTTTTCTCTCATGCTTATATCCTAGAATAATTAAGTATTTTTATTAAATTGCAAAGCACAAAATCAAACTGCAGCTAATTGTGATTTTTACGTAATTCATTAAATCCAAATGAAGTAGGAGATGAAGGACAAATTCTGTAAAGCAACAGAATTTTTGTATGCGATAATAAAAAGCATTGTGGGCATGACAACTTTTCATGTTCTAATCCTTGAGATAATTCAAATATCCTCACTTTGTTATGAGTAGTATTATTGGAGGGAGCTAGTAACAACCAACCTGGAAACCATTAGACTGTATTTTTAGGAAAATGAAGAAAATTTAATCTGAGGTGCTTTGAGCTATAGCTTTGTCATTGTACATGTATTAAGCAAGAGCTCAAAGTCTTTTCTTCCTTCTAATTCTATGAATTTCTCAGGAATACCCCCTGCTTTTCAAGTCTGATTGAAAGTTATACTTTTTGCACAGGGTAGTTATTAAATGGAACTCAGTCTTTGAAAGATCCAAAAAATCTACACACACACACTCCAAAATTTTTTGAAGTTTGAACTTTTTTATATACATATGTGATATATTTTATATTTGAATTGCACTTCCTAGAGTGAAGAAATATATTCTTACATAAACTAAAAGGTACTATAAAGTGAGAAATATATTCTATATAAGCTAAACTGTACTAATAAACTAATAAACTATGAATGAAAATTCTAAAGTAGTAGGATGTTTCCAGTATTTAGTGAGAATACATACGCACACGCAATATGCACATATTGGTTTCCTTTTTGCCTGTCTCGGAGGAAGTAGGTCCATTTCATTAAAAACAAGCAAAGCAAAACAAAACAAAACAAAAAACACATCAAACGCATGCCTGTAATCCTAGGATTTGGGAGGCTTGGGCAGATTTCAACCTGGGCTACACAGAAAGACTCTGTCACCAAAAACAAACAAACAAACAAACAAAAATGGACCACAACTTTCCTGCTATTATGTAAGAAACTCCAGGAGACCCAGCAGATTTTTGAAAAAAAAAAAAAAATGAAATCAATGAATTGAAAAGTATGCAATTATTCTGAATAACAATTACTGGCGGAGCACTAAAATTCTGTGGATGCTTAGAAAACTATTTCCCTTCCTTATTTTTTTCATGATAGGTTTTCTGTTAAATATGTCATAATTAAAATTCCAACTATGTACAGTAAATTAACTTGGGATTGTCACCAATAAATGGGTGGAATAAATTGTCTTCTTTGTATTATTATCTGATAGGCATGACAGACCAGGGCCTTTTAGGGACTGTTTTCTATACTTATCTAGCTTGCAGCAGGGGCAAGAAACTGCTGCCCATTTAAAAACTTTTAATGTGCCTTCACCTGCAGCTATCCTACTGTGGCCCATCAGATCTCAGAAGCTAAGCAGAGTCAGGCCTGGTTAGTACTTAGATGGGAGAGAGCCTGGGAAAACCACGTGCTGTAGGCTTGGGAGAAGGACCCGGCAGCCCACTCCTAAAAAGCATTTAGCCATTGAAAACTGTATAAATAGCACAGAAACACTGACAATACTGTTTTGCCTGTTGTATGTAGGGTCTCTATGAGTTGGGCACTGACTTGATGGCACCTAACAAAAACAACAACAATGTACCTCCGGAGAAACTTATAAGGAAGGAGTCAAAATCATCCAGTCACTGATTCTTTATTTTCAGGTGACTAAGAGTAAATTTTTCCCATTAAAATAATAAATTTGTTGACCCCAGACATTTGTTTTAAACATGGTTATGACCTTGAACCAAACATGCTGAACGTGCTCAAGAATGTGCCCTTCTCTATGTGTAATGATGGCTTCTCTATATGGATATGCATATTTCTCTAATAAACCCCTCTTGCTTCCTTTGTTTAGAGAAAACATTGCTTTGCACATTAACTCCTGTGTTCTCATTGTTTGTTGCACATAATAAAACACTCTCCTCTCCTTTATCTCCTGGTTGTGCCTATTGACTTTGCACTCACCAAGAGTTGAAATCCTCACTTCTGTCCCTCACATTACCAAACACTTCTCCTTCCCACTTTTTCTTATAACAAAAGGAGATTTTCAAGATAAATCCCAGGTATCATATGGTATCCTCCTTAAGTACTTCAATGAGTATTTTAGATAAAATTTTAAAATACAAAATATGAGGAATTTTCTTGCACACCATTGTGACATTATCAGACTTTTAGAAATTTGCAATATTTAAAAAAATCATCTTACATTCAATTATAATTAAAATGTCTGTGATTATCTAAAAACTGCTTACCTTCATTGGAATATCCCATGTTTTTAAATTCATTTGAATTGTGGTTGGATCTGTATTACACAGAAAAAAAATAATCCCATGTAGAATTTATTTATACTTCTCAATCCTTGTCAACTTTCATCATATTTTATTCATGCAAACAATCTTTCTTCCTAGTCTGTGTTAGTCTGAAAGTTTAGGTAAAATCTTTCCACCATGTTTGGACCTGCTGGTACCTGAACTACCAGTGGCATAGCTTTCAGCATCATAGCAACATACAGGGCTCCATAGTATGACAAACTGACAGACATGTCTCTACTCTTTTACAAGTTTTCAATCTGTGTTTTTACAACTGTGAAAATCTTGAAGATTGTCAGTATTCAAAATTTCCCTCCATTGTGATTTATTACACAAATCTCATGATTATACTAGATTTAGGAAAATAGCATAGAGATAGTATAATTTTCATGTCTTTTTCTCAGCACAATCACATGATATACAATTAGAAATGTTAAAAATGATCAAATGATTAAATTCATGTTTGCAAGGATTCTCCTGTTTCCCTTTCCCTATTTTAGGTTCCAAGTGAACCAATAAACCCAGATGTCACCCCTTAGAAGAGAAATATCAAAATATTTCAGATCCTATGTTAAAATTGGCACATTACTTTTGGGAGGAAATAATTTTAGCTCATAAAAATGTTTCTGTTTAGAATTTTTCTTATCACTTTGATATTTACCTGTGGTTAGTCTACCTCAATTATTATTAAGTTCTGTTACTCTTGTTAGTTGGAACAAAACACATATTTTTATCATTTGGAATTGTTCTGTAAGGAGGGTATGTTTCATACCACCTCTTTATTTCATTAGTTCATATTATATTTATATCAATAAATATTCAGGGATATTATGGGTGCCTTTGTTTTTAACCAATATAATTAATATTTATTAATTTATTAATGTCTTTTAACTTTTGTTGTTGTTGTTAGCACTGCTTTACTTTCTTGCACTATCAGGATCATGTTATATTTTCTCTACTGCAGTCCTAGAATCAGCCACTCCTCAAAGGAAGCTTGGTTTCTGTTACTGGGAAATAGTATTTATAGACTAACATATAAAGGTTACATATGCCATTTTCTACTGAGGTATTACTTTCTTTAAGCAGCCCCTTATACTCATATTCTTGGCTCTAATCCAGAACTACAGAGTTCATTCTAGGATTCTCTACTTTTTTATTTGCAATGTTTTTTCTGACATTGAGAAACATGTCTTCCATTATCTATAATCTATTTACTTATTTGTCCAGCTCTGTTATACATATTAATTAGTTTCAGAATTCATAATCTGTTCCTGAAAATAAACCAATTTATCAACAAGAGTGCAATGATTTTATATGACAAAAAGTGCTTTTTTGATAAGAATGCATAATTACTATAATGGGGAAATAATTTTTACAACAATGGTCTTGAATAGTTAGTTATATGAGAAAAAGTGAAACTTACAACAAATACAAAAATGAAAATGAAATGGATATCAGACTTAAATGCAACCACTAAATGTGTGAACTTGCTAGACTAAAATATAGGACAAAATTTTGGTGAGCTTGGGCAGGTAAAGATTTGTTAGAATACAAATAGCAAAAATATAAATAAATAAATAAATAATAACTTAAACTTCATGAATATTAAATTCTATTGTCCCCATTGTTCCAATGACAAATCCTGTTATATAAATGAAATTAAAATTTCTATGCTAAGAGGGATTGCTTGTCATTTATCATATATTGGTTAAAAACTCATTTCTAGAATATATGAAAAAATTACATGCATATACAAGACAAAAAATATACAATTTAAGTAGGAAAAATGTTTCACACATATACTACCAAAGTGTGTGTGTGTGTGTATATATATATATATATATATATATATATATGCATATACATGAATGACAAGTACATGAAATATGCATAATAGTGTTAGTCTTAAGAAAATTCATTATAAATATATATGCATAAAATGCTAAATATAAAAAATAAACAAAATAAAATATTAGTAAAGATATGCAGTAACTAGAATTCTCATTCTCATAAAGTGCTTGTTGAACTGCAAAATAAAATGGACTTTTAAATATAATTAACAGTTTTTATACATTAAAATACATATTTAATATATGATCGCCTTAATCCCATTCCCAAGTATTTATTCAGAGAAATGAAAACACATGTTGTTGTTGTTGTTAGGTGCCGTCGAGTCGGCATCCGACTCATAGCGACCCTTATAGGGTTTTCAATGGCTGACTGTTTCGGGATTGCCTTGGGAGTGGATTGCCAGGCCCTTCTCCCATTTTTGCGGTGCTGGGAATTGAACTCAGGACCTCAGAGACTGCAGCGCAGCACTCTACCAACTGAGCTAAATCCCAGACCCTTGAAAACATATAGCTACATAAAATTTTTACCTGAAAGTTCCTAAAAGCTTTATACATTGTAGCCCCTAACTGAAAACAATCAAAACAAATAGTTTCCTTTTTATTGGTTTTTATTGTCTCCTGTTGTGTATTCTTAATATTTCTTTTCAATACATGTCATTAATGTTTTATTCTAAAAGAGTTGTTTTCTCTGGCTTTTAGCTCCTGGCCAAACTTCATGAGCATGCAAAAACAGAAAACCAAGTCTTGTCCAATTTTCATTAAAATCATGGTCAGTGAATTTTTCTTTACTCAGTATACATATTATCTAAGACGTGTGTATCTCCTTCAGGACATTGTAAAATGCCCAGATATTATACTCTATGACTGTTTTCTGTACCTCACAGAAGGAAGAATGAGGAGTGAAAAAGAAAAGCTTTCCACTATATCTTCAGTGTGAGTTTTCTAAGTGTCTTAAAAATTCCTGAACATGTGGTTGAGGTTGATTCAGTGCACAAATGGGCTCAATACTTGACCACCCCCCAATGATCCCTTTTTGCCTTGTAATTCAGTGGTATTTTTACCATCAGCAACCCACTTTGGCTAGTGGAATATTTACAAATTTAATTCAAGTAGTAGTTTAAAAAATTTCCAGTGTAAATGCAGGTATAATTGGACTTATTCTCTTGTGTACCGTCATTCAAATGAGAACATGTCTGGATTAGTCAGCTGGAGGATATGAATTGTGAGGCTTAGTTGTCCACTCTCCTTGTTGCCTACCCTGCATCCAGCAGAATGCCTGATGTGTATCACCTTGAGCCACCTAACTATGCTTAGCCTAACTCATTGTGTTGCAGGCATTATCAAAATAAATAACTTTAAAAAAATCTGAGTTCTGAGGTGACTTGTTATATAGGATTATTGCCCCAGTGGATGCTTTATACAAAGGTAAATGAACAGCTTTTTATCTTCCAGTTTAGTGTGTGTTTGTGGAGATTTCTTTTCTTTGAGAAGATATTAATGTGGACTATGACTTGCATATTGCATTTGACTGCATCAAGCCAAGCTCTAAATATCCTTTGCCTTTTTGGTGTTTTTTTCTCCCTAAAACTATTTAGATGACAAAAGAGATAAACTTATAACATGTTGGCCAATATCTTAGGCCAATATGTTTGGAATTAAATCAGGAAAGTATATCAAAATATATTTCATTTTTAAAATAGTTCAATATGTAATTTTAAATGAAATAGTTTTCATTAGTTTTTAAGCTACATTGCATTTCACTAACTGTTGTAAATGTTGATTTAGAAATTTATTTTCATAGGACCTAGTCTCTTTCATTTTTCATGTCATGGTCTAACAACATTATTAAAGAAACTTTCACTGTTTCTCTTACCCTGTCATTTGGCACCCACATTTGAATCACTACAGGTGCAAACCCCAAAGACAATACTCTGTCACACAACATTTGATTAAATAGAATGACCATCTATCATCAGAGCACAGTGATTAAAATGTCCTCTGTTATCAACACCATCATCCATTAGTTAAAGGCAGAATTCATTTCAGTAGTGAAGGAAAAATCAACCAAATGAAATGCTACAAATTTGATTAATCAGCTTCTAATTATCTGAGACTCATAGAGCATTTCAGAAAGACAGGAAAAAATTAGCAGAAAAATATTTAAAGGCAAACCAAGAAGAATGGGTTATATTTTATATTGTTGAATGTTCTTAGTGGTATTTGTAGACTTGAAATGTCAGCACAGTACTGTGAACCTTTTGCTAGCATTCTGCATTTGGCATAGACATGTGTGTTTCAACCAGTATAAAACAAATCTTGCTTTCCTTAGAGAAACAATGCCTAGATAACAAGACTAATTTTAGAACTAGGCATTATAAACCTCTTAGAATTTAAGTGTAGAAGAAGGGTGAATGTATATTTTCACAGCATACTGTATTCATGTATGGATATATCAAATGAGTACCATTAATTGCCCAATTAGATCTGTTAATAGTAAAAATGAAGGAAGCTAAATTGAAGATTATTTAGGGAAAATATTAACTGACATTATAATTTATAATTAGGATAAAATAAGAAAAAGTGTATTTTTATCACCAGAAAAGTTTTCATATGAATAATATGGTTTTTGGTAGGAAAAAAAATCTTTTGAATGTTTCCTGGAATCTATTTTGTATCTTGGATTCAGAGAATTCTTTAAGAACTTTACCTACTATATTTCCTTCTCTCAGTTTAGCAAGTTATAGCCAATCTTATAGTGAGGGAAAAATTCATTGTCGTGAAGTACACAGTGGTAGGAAAATTTCAAGGACTATTTAAGTCTATGCAAGAAAAAAACAACCCTGTCTTTAAAATATTGATATAATTCAATACAGCATGTAAAATTCCTTAAGTTGCTAAGGAAATGATATATTCAAATGCCTTCCCTTAAAAATTACAAACCAATCTACTCATTTTTCCATGAACAAAAGAAAAGGTGAATCATGTATCAGTTTACCAGAAAGTTTATAAAAGCTTAAAAATTATAAAATCTTCATCTATTAATAGAATTTTGTGATTTATTATATCTTTACCTGACATGAGAAAGTTTGATGATACAAAGCAAGAGGCTAAGTTAAGAAATAAGACATGTGGTATATAACTTCCTTTATATCAAAACAGGAAATGTGTGCTGGAATTCAATTTTTTTCCTTTTTCACTGTGATATTACACCTGTTTACTTTCTTTATTGAAATTCTAAGTATGTTCAGAAAATCTATATACATACATTCTAAATTTAGCAAAAAACATTTTTCTGAAAGAGAACTTACAAGATCATACTTCTCTTAAAGTAAAAAACATCTTGTAAGTATGTTCTTACACTGGTACTTCAATGAACCAAATATTATATTTTTTACACATGGAATAACATAAACGCCAATTAAAATTCAGCCTCTCCCATTCATATGAATCAAGCATTGCTTTCCCCTGCTGTCCTTCCACCACACACCTGCCATTTCTTTGCATAGGACTCATTCCAGGTAAACAGAATAATGCTATGTATTGTTCCTTTCAATTTCTGATTTCTTATTTGAACTATTTTATCCCTAATTTTCTCTTGATATTTTCTAAACTCTTTACCAAAATTCTCTTCATTTATACTTAAGAGAATGCTTACTTTTACTTGAGTCAATTACCCTGTATCAGATTTTGCCATTCTTAATAGGCCATTTTAAATTAAGCAATGTACCCTACAGTGTTGTTGTCATTAGGTGCCACTGAGTTGGATCCAAGTCATCGTGAGCCTATGTACAACAGAATGAAACACTTCCTGACACTGTGTTATGCCCAGCACTATGTCAGTACATCTATGCTGCTCATAGAGTTTTCAATGGATAGTTATTTCAGGATTATTTCAGGAGTGGGCTGCCAGGATCTTCTCTCATTTTTGTGGTGCTGGGGATTGAACCCAGGTCCTTAGGGAGCACAGAGCAGCTCTCTACCACAACACTGGTTGAAAATCTTCACTTGGTCAGTGTCCACAGGGACTTTACTGCAGACTCACTTGTGAAACGGTGGGGCCCAATACAAAAATAAAAAGTTGGTTGACATACCAGTGTCTAATTATTTAAAACCAAGCATGTACAGTACATAATGACATGGAAAATCAGTTCAAATTCTGAATTAATAGATTCCTCAGGATATCAAACTAAAATGGGTCAGGATAAGGAAAATGGTTGGTTCTTGGTCCATTCCAGCTCTGTGTGGCACAACTAAAGCACCACCCACTCACAACCTCTCCCTCCCACAAAACACCTGCCTCCATTTGCCATCCCTGTGGGCCTAGTACTTTTTTCTAGGTCCATGTACAAAAAAATATGCCCAGAAGAGGATCTCACAGCTTTGGAAGGGCATCTGGAACTTTGCAGCAAAGAATTTGAGACTTGATTTACCGAAATCTAATTTACATAGGTGAACATGTACACTGAGTGCCTACATCTCTGAGGGTGCCTTGAATCCTTGCCCATGGGGGAAGGCAACTGCAAGAAGATCAAATCCACATCTCTGAAAGGGCAAAGGTTATCTTCTTTGTTACTAAACCTTCATTCTTTATAAGATTCATTCGTTTGTTTGTTTTAACTTAATTCAAGAAAATGCATCAAGAAATGAAACTAATTTCCTAATTTATATAAGAAATTGTAATTTTCTTTCTAATTGAATTAACTCATTAATCTATATTATTTATGTGGTAGAAGTAAATGGGTAGATATGGTTAAGGTTCAAAAGAATCATCCTATTATTCATAAAGAAAACAAAATATTGAGGAGACACTATAAAACTTCCTAACCACAATTTGATCTTTATTAGAAACCAAATGTATTCTTCCAAGGTATATATAAAACTTGTTTTGATTGTTGTCTCTTGCAAATATCTATGTTATTTTTCAGGGATTTAGCTCAGTTGGTAGAGTGTTGCTCTGCAGTCTCTGAGGTCCCAGTTTTGATTCCCAGCACCACAAAAAGGGGAGAAGGATGTGGCAATCCACTCCCAAGGCAATCTGCAGCACTCAGCCATTGGAAACCCTATGAAGGTCATTATAAGTCATTCATGACTTGATGGCACCTAACAATAACATATTATTTTTCAAGGAAATTAATCTACTTCTAGATAGTGACATTGTTAACAAGAATAAAAGTAGTTTAAAAGGAATCTGAGAGGAAATTGCAATTCTATTTAATGTTTAATCAATCACTTCTGTTTCATCTTAGAAAAAAATGATTCTAATATGCAATAGATAAGACCATGCTCTAGCAAGCCTTATGCAGAAAATTATGATTTGAAACATTTTCATTTTTCAATTAACATCCATTTTATTTTTGATATATAAATTTCCCAGTAAATTTACTTAAAAAAACTTTTCTGAGGCTTATATAAAAAACTAGAGTAAAAAGACACCTACCTGCATTTATCTCAAGAAAGGAGAAGAGCAAGGGTTTACAGAAGAGTATAAAACAATGAAAGAAACTCAAATTAATGTACTTATTGTGCAGATTTTTGTGTACACATGTTAAGACAAGTACATTTTTTAAACATTGCACTTACAATCATTCAGTGGGGTGCGCATGTGTGTATGTGTGTGTATGTTGTCGTTATGTGCTGTCAATTGGGGTATGAATAATAGCTACCTAATGTACAACAGAAAGAAACACTACCAGACACTGTGCCATACCTGCCACTACTGTCAGTGCTTCTTTGCTATTCATAGCATTTTCCATGGATGATTGTTTTGAGAGTGGGATGCCCAGTCTTTCTCTCAAGCCTATTGCACCAGTTATTCCCAGGAGGTCTCCCATCCAAGGACTAACTAGACTTGACTCTGCTTAGCTTTGGAGAATAGATGGGATGGGACACCAGGGTGGTAGGACTGTATACCATGTTACTAATGTCAGGTAAAAATAGATAAAAATAATTATAAATAAAGGTTGTCACAACTAATAACTGAAAGGCTGCAGGAAGGTATGACTGAAAAATGCTCTTTTAAAATATTTCCCGCTGAAGTTTAGTCATGTTAAGTGTTTACACCATGGACAAGGATGCCAGTGGAAATTGGTCAAAAATCAACTGTGGAAAAGGTGCATTGCGGTACCTGGAGACACTGGCCTCGTACACAACTCTGAGGCTGCAATGTAGCCCTGTGGAGCCTGATGATGGTCTTCATGGACAAGCTCTGTGGTTCTGAGAATAGTTTTTGCATGAATGTGTGTCAGTCACAATACTCCATTGGTAATCTGCTTGGACTTGTTGCAAATGTCTAGAACACTGTTGGGTTCCAGTATAAAAACATAGTGTTGATTAATCAAAGTCAGTGCGACCCAGAAGATGATTTTGGAGCTTTCACTGAACAAACAATCCCAAATTTGAAGCACGGTCTCCAAAGGTAGGATGTCCACGAATAGGCAGAGGAACCAGTGGGACCACACCACAATCCACAATATCCCATGGCTGTCCATCAGGGCCACCACCATTGGCAGCTTCCTCCTCACCAACTCCTCGAGGATCTCTTGATTTGTCTTCAGTCCCAGCATCACATGGTTGTAGTAATCACGTAGTATTCTCCCAACAAGGGTGTCCAAAAGACAGAAATATTCCTCTTCATTCTTTGCTATAAGAATCTGATATCCTGCTATGAAAATCATTCCCTGGAACAACCCTACAGCTTCACTATGGAGCCCATAGGCCAGGAGCACATTGTATGGTGTCTTCTGACAGGGATTGGCCATCTTCTGGAAACTCACATTGTTTAGAAGGTCTGGTTCAACTCTGTCCTGTTCGCCTGCTTCAGGCCAGGGTTCCTGTTTCCCTGCAGCAGCTGGTAGCGACATACAGGGCTCTGGTCCATCTGGGCCTGAGCTCAGCTAATGGCCATCCATATGTGGGCCAGTGTTCCAGAGGAATCCCTTCCTGGATGTAGCACTTCACTATCCTGCTCTTCCAGCTACCACCACTTCCTTTTATAAATTTAGAACATTCTATTGCTTTTGATGCATGTTACCAAATAGGTGGAAAAGAATTACTCATAAGTGGCATAATCAAAGTCTTCAAGGCCTATTAAACCTATATAGATCAACCCTGGGCACCATATCCTATTTCAAAATCAAGAAGTTGGCATGAAAAGCTTGCATATTTGGAGCTCTTGCTAACATATAGGCTGACATAAAGAAAACCACAAAAGTATCTTTCTGCTGACTATGGTCAACACTTAACTAATGTCCTATTTTTTTTGTTGTTGTTAGATTTCTGTAATTGGCTGTGGGCAATAGTTTTCCATAGTTTTCTCAGCCCACCATTACTCTCTCTCAGCCTGCATTCAGCCATTGAAAAGCTTATGCGTAGCAGAGAAGCACTGACATAGTGCCAGGCATGGCACAGTGTTGGAGAGTGTTTTGTTCTGTTGTAACACAGGGACACTATGAGTCAGACCTGACTCAATGGCACCTAACAACCACAACAAACCCAACATATACATCCCTTTCCCCTCACTTATCTTCAAATTTAAGATCCATATGCTAAATTCTCCTTAGGACCACTTAGTCTAATATTCATTTAACATCTATTTTAAAGGTACTAACGTGAACTAAGTCCAGACACTTCATTTTCAACAACTTCAAAAAAACGCATCATTTTTGCTGTCATGCTTATTTGTACTTTTGCTTTCTCCTACCTTCCAGTATTTTATTTCTCTATCCAAGGTGATACTATTAATTTGAGATTCATCCTAAAATCTTCCCACTTCTTCCTCTAGTCCATTATAAAATCATCCTACACTTACTTTATTAATAATTCAGGAATATATCCTATACTCTTTATTTTTGCTTCTGTTATCTGTCATCCAACTATATAACATAGGTATTGTGCCACTGAATAAATGCTCTCATTGGTGTTTTTCCTTCACCTTTTTTCTTTCATATAGTTCCATCCCATATTTTGTGTATTTCCTCTCCCTCTTCATGCCCCTGCGTTGTTCTCCTTCCCTTGTCTCAGTCCCCTATCCTCTGTTCCCATTTATTGTTTTCTTGCCCCTTCCTGTTGGGTCCACTTGTATTTTATATTCATAGACAAGTATATTTGTTCATTTATATATATACACATATGCAATTTTTTCTCTTTAAGTTAGATTTAGCTCCCACATATGAGTGAGAAGATGTGATATTTCTCTTTTGAATCTGGGTTTATTATTTATATTTTTATTTTCAATACCAAACAGTATGAGTTAAGAGCAAATGTGTCTGACTCTGCACTTAGTCCAGCTTCTGGAACAAAACCAAAATTGCATTTGTATTTAAATGAAAACAACAAACAATAGAATTCCAGCCAATAAGTCATTACCTGAAATAAAGCCAGAATAAACTACCATTAGATATTATTCTCACCAACATTTCAGTTTAACTATGAGAAATTTTGTTGGCACAAAGGTAAATCTGTGCTTTTAGCCTTTCAATAATTTGTGAGACAGATCATATAGTTTTCTATTGCATATCACCTTCCTAGATGTATGTTTCACTTTCGCTGGTTCAGATATGCTTATTAAATGAATTGCCTTTGTGACATACAACTTTCAAACTACAGGTGTTAGATTTTCCAAATGAAGGCCTTAGAATAGCTGGGGAAACTCTCTAGCTGTCCCAGGAGATACTTAGTGTCTGTCATCTCCATAGCATGAAGGTATACATAGCCCTAAATAAAGCCACTTCTCATGTAAAATTGTATTTCTTAAAAAGGACATTCTGCCAGAATCATTGGGGAAATCTCCAGCTTCTGAATGCATAAAATATAAATATATAGAGAAAATGTATGATTATGTGCTTAATGAACCTCTTACTGAGAAGGAACTGAACAAAATATATAGATTTCCTTTACTATATAAATTGACAGTACATTTTAGCTCGAGTCTATTGCACCGATCCTGTCTGTTAGGTGATAAGCTTCCACATCCTGAAAGATATATCTGTCTATCAGAGGATAAGTCTACACTAATCCTCCCTGCAGGATTGGAAATGGAATTGAAAGAGTGTTCTGGGGGAATCTGTCTTATTGGTTCAAGGCATAGATTTTATAAAGCTCTTTTGCTGCCAAGTAGGATTGATTATTTTTCAAATGTGGTAGATTGGGTAGATATAAACTATCCTTCCCTTTACTTTCCTACAATAATCTATACTGTCTGTAAGAAGATATTTTTAAATGTCTAAAAACATCCAGTTCTCAAATAAATTGTAGTTCTTTTGTCTTACTATTAACAGCTTCAAGAAACTTTTTGAAACAGCTTTGCATCAACTTTACAAAGTTTTAGGCAGTTATCAGGTGACAATCACCTAACAAAAATAATACGTACTTTAAAGATGTTTAATCCTTTCAGTGACCAAAATTATTTAAAAATGATAAGCTTATGTTGTGAAAGACTTAAAAAGTTTTGCTACATTTTAAATGGAAATCTGTATTTCTTATTTCTTGTAATCTATTTGTATATTCATCTATAATTGTATATAATAATTTGGTAAAACTGGAATAAAATATAATTGATAATATTTTGCTATTTGCTTAATCCTCTACTCTTGATTATGAGGTTGCAGCATAAAGTTTAAGCACCGATTTTACCTGGAATTTTATTAGAACTACTGCAATTGGGTGCCAACTTAATCTAATCAAAAACATCTTTAAAGTATGTTGCTGTTGTTGTTGTTGTTATGTGCCCTCGAGTCACTCTCTGACTCATAGTGACCCTACATGCAACATAGGAAACAGTATTGTTAGTGCTTCTCTGCTATTCCTAGGGTTTTCAATGGCTGATTGTTTTTTGGGAGCTAGTTTCTGGGTCCATCTCCCATGCCTAGAGCATCTGATGTTCCCAGGTGGTCTCCCATCTGTAGAAGAAGATGTAGGAGAACCCTAGAATGTGGCCCTGAGGCAAGGGCCAGTCCAACCTTCTTGGAGGGCTAACATCTATCCTCCAGGGAATAAAAGCCTTGGGGCAAGATAGCAATGGGTCACCTTTATCCCATACCTGGGCCCTTCGCTACTACCCTTCCCATCAAGTTGCCCAAGATGGCCCCCAAACAGCCCAGGGCAGTGGTGGCCTCCTTCAATCTTATTGGCTACCTGGGGCAACCCATTGGTCAATAAGGGAATAATCATGATTGGCCTGGCCCATTCCATACCCACCTATCAAAGTTGCAAAATCTCAAGCCCCCATTTGCATGACAGTGCCCAGACATGACCCCTGCCCTGACTGGTTACTTCCTAGCCACCCCCCCTCTGGGAGGCTATTTAAAAAGATTGTGACCACCCCCTGTATTCTTTTCACCTCTACCCTTGTGTACTCCACCTGTCACCGGAACCATCAAGGTGGACCATCGCTCCCTACTCTGGACCTCCAACCAACTAGTCCTTCTATCAAGATGCCGTATCAAGCCCAGGGGCCCTGAAGAGCCAAAGGGATCCATCCAGACACAAAGCACTCTCCAATTCCCTTCCATACCTGGGGAGGAGTAGGGTAGAGAAGGCGAACTGCTAGAAGCAAGGTCAGCACAGACCATGGATGTCCACTACATCTCCAGCCTTGTTCCCGCCCTCATTTCAGGAACAGTTTAATAAAACCTCATTTCTTTTGTAATAAGAAGGTTCGGGACATCCTTCTTGGCACAATTGACCAGCTCTCACTTAGCCCTGAGGGTCCTGGGATTCACCTAGTGTTGAGTCCAGGTTCCATACCTTTGCTGGGCTGGAGCCAAACCCCAACACCCATCCAAGTATAAACCAGGTCCCACCCTACTTAGGTTCGAAGATCTGACAGGATTCGATGCCACAGAGATATGGCTGCAGGCCTGTCTTTAAAGTATAGATATTTAATTTCTTTTGTGTGGCCTTTTCTTTTGATATTCCTTGAATACAATAAAAGTCAGATAGTTTCTGGAAACATAATATAGGAATACTTAGTGGATATAGATGACCATAAAAATGTTTGTTCTTCATTTCAGTATCTAAGTTTAGGTAGTTCTTAGAGAATTTCATAGCATTCTATTCTCAAATTATCTCAGCTTTTTGGTTGCCAAGCAGCATTTCCTGGAATAAGGTATACATATACCTGCTAATAGCGTTATACAATGTCTTATAGATACCTTTCCAAACTTATGCATCAGGGCTAAATATATGAATAAGTAGACTTTACAACAAGATTAAGTATAATTAAATCACAAGAAAAACCAGCTGTGTTAAGGCCATTAGAAGTCACTCTGGGAATGTTTATAGTAGGAGATGTCTCGTTAGGCTGGAAATTAGTAAATTGATGTGAAATTACATGGTGTCAGCAATTTTCACAGACATTCTGAAAATTTATACACACGCACACAGACACAGACAGACAGTCACACACACATATAGTAGCTCTTGATTAAGAGAAACAAATTACTTGCTACAAAATATTTTATTTTTCACATTGAGAAAGTGGGAAACTATGGGAATATTTTCTTTTTTCCCTCTTTATTGGATAATGTTGGTAGGTTACAAAGTAATACAGCATTTTCTTTTTCCATTATGCAACTATTACATCACTTTTGGGTACACTTTCATCAACTTTTTAAGTTTATGGAAACTGTTGACTATTATGTAGTAAAACTCACGTGTATTTGGGTTATGTTCCCTTATTTTTCCCATGTACTCATGAAATATCCTCATTAATATTGAGATTCTCTATCCCTTTACATTGTGTCTCCTTCTCATCCCATCTTCCACTATCTTTGGTTCCCTTGGCTAAGCTGAAAAATATTTGAAATGCCATAAAATTATGCTAGAGTTCCAGGGTTATAGACACTCCTAAAGATAAATGGATATTAACACATTGTCTTGTGGTATTTGTACTTGTAAACATCCATTGGCTACCAATATCATTGGTTGAACATCACTGCTAACTACTTCAGCCAAATTCTTTGAAACATACAAAAGAAATCATTGATATGAGATGAAAGATGTAGATCAAATAGAAATAATTAGGAAGGATGAGGTAAAACTTTGTAAGTTTTTAAAAATTCCATTGATTGTCCAAGCAACATCTTACATCCTTGGATCAACCATGCATAAAATTGATATCTCAATATTTATGTACTTGAAACTCTTACAATGATATTTAATACACATGTGCCTATTTCTTATAGAAATTTATGTATTTGTAATATCCTTGAGGAATGAAAATAATACACACAGATCAAATTAGCAGAAGGAATGTGATAGGATGTGAGAGTCACAATATTTATAGCCATCTTCAGGAGAAATAGGGAAACCTGAATTAACTTTAATGTTTTAATGAAAAACTAGTTGATGATGAGTAATAAGATTCCCCCAAATACAGTGTTTCATAAAGTCAACAGAAAACTCACCTTTCAACAGCAGTCTTTTTTTCACATAATACTATCATACAAAGTGCCCTTTGTATCCATGATATTATGAAAAAATCGGTGTTAACTCAGCTTTGACATATAATTGTATAACATGAGAAAGGTAGTTGTAACAGAATACTCAAATCCTTAGTGAAAATATATATTAGTTTTGTAGCTAAATATTAATTTAATACAATATTTGATAATTGAATATAACTTTACTTTTAAAAATAGCTAAAAATATGGCTACATTCATACATAACCTATGTGTTTGTATCAATAGCAGAACACATTACTTATTTTCTTCCCTAAGGATTAGACATTAGATTCTCAAAAAGGTCTCTACACTTGAGGAATCGACAGATTCATTGTGAATGCTAGAATAATTAAAAACATAAATCATAGTAATAATAATTTAAAGTCCAACTTACAAGTTGACATTAAAGTAAATTTAAAAGGAGTGTGAGAAAGGGAAGAAAGAAAAATACACAATGTTTGCTAGAAGGAGAATTCATCTTAATGAAGGACATTTTGATAGAGACAAATTTAGCTTCTTTAGAGTGACTTCTTTCAAGTGATAACTATTCTATGAAGCATTCTCAATAAAATGTCATGATAATAAATTAAAAATCAAATCAAATATCACTTTCATACCTGTTAACACACTGATGGACCCTATTCTTCTCTTTTAACACTTTGTATTCTCTATCCCTGACCTATTTCTTTCCCCTTGTCTTTAGTCTTCATCTTACTAATTCTTTTTGTTTCATTTTATTGATTTAGCTAACTAGTGGTGCATAATTTTACTTTGTCTGTATATACAGTAAGTACCATAATAAGAAAAATTTTCTATGGAATTTTTTTCAATTTACCTAATTACTAATGCAAGGCATACGTCATGAAATGAAAAAGGTTCAATATACACTACTATACCATATATTCTATCTGAAAAATCTTTTTCTTTTTCTACCATACTTAATTGAAATATGCCCTGCATCAGGAATAGAAATAAAGGATAATTCTAAGACATTTTGTTTGACAAATTTATTGCATCAATTTTGGAAGCTCAGAACTGAAGTACCAAACTTTATTATTTAGAATAATATTAAAGCCACAACAGTAATAAAATGTCCTTTCCAGAATGCTATTTATCTTCCATAACACTTTAAAACATAAAATTTGCTAGATATTTACTTGTCTGTTGTATCATGGGGAGAACTATATGAAGTTATTTATGGGGTGGGAGCAAAATATAATCTTTAGCAGATCAATTATTTTCTCCAGTAATATTTTAGTATTTTAACAATGGATATATGTATCAGCACACACAGTTGAATATCTACTTTGGCTTTGAGGTATGAACATTTTTCCTTAATAAAATGAAAATCTGCTGGGCATGGTAGCACATATCTGTAAACCTAGAACATGGAGTTATAAAATACTGTATATGCTTAATTCTAATCTACACTCTTTCCACAGTTTGTTGTTGTTGTTAGGTGCCATCAAATCCTGTCCGACTCATAGCAACCCTCACAGGGCTTTCAATGGCAGATTGTTTTGGGATTGCCTTGGGAGTGGGTTGCCATGTCCTTCTCCCATTTTTGCGGTGCTGGGAATCGAACTCAGGACCTCAGAGACTGCAGAACGGCACTCTACCAACTGAGCTAAATCCCAGCCCCTTCCAGAGTTTTAGAGAACATCAGATCAGATATAGGTTAAGATCACTTGAGGATCCGACTCACAATGGCCAGAATTCTCTCTGGAGCTCTCCCAGAATCTGATTTTATTGCCTTCTAACTCTTGAAAGAATGCAGATTGGAACTGAGAATTTACAGTATATTTGAGGGTTCTTTTGAAACCACATTGATAAATTAATTTCAGGAACATTTATTTTTATGATGTTTTTCCTAGAATTTCAACTGAAAATATGATAATCCTAAACTCTGCCTCTCTCCAACTTGTATTCTAGTAAACAAAACAGCCAAGTAATATTATGGCAAATATGTGTGACAAAGGTTCATAAAGGAACCAAAGATAATGGTGTAATAGGAACTAACCATGGAGGTAATATCTGCAATGAAAACTCAAATGTGAATAGAAAAGTCTTCCTTATTAGGTGGCTTTTAAGTAGATAACCTAAAAGAGGAGAAGGAGAAGGATAGGAGCTAGAGATTAAATTTCCCTCTTCCTTCCTATCAATCAAAGAAAGTTGCAATAGCAGTTAACTGTAAAAAGGAAACATTTTGTTTTCGTGGATCTGTGAATGGGCAGTAAGTACATACCAAATGTTTATTGAACATTTATAAAAATATGTTCAGTTGGGTTTCCTTCCTCAAGGGAATTAAAATCAAGTTGTGGAGACAACATTACAAAACAGGAAAAAATTAGAGAAGCAATAAAGTTCAGGGGATGTAATACTGATTCATAGGAAAATTAAAACTGGACAAACAGGAATAATCCACCAAGAGTGTATCATAACATCCTGGACACAGCTTTAAAGGACACTTACTCTTTGTAGATCAGAGTTTGTCTACTCTGTACCATCTCAAGAGAGTTAATGTAGATGAGTGTATTAGACATAGAATTTAGGTCAGGGTAAAGTTGTAGAGGGAGCACTGAATTAGCTCAGAAGCTGATGATGTGGATTGTGATAGCATCAAACAAAAATGTGATTTTGGAGAAAGAAGTCATAATTATTCTTGGTCTTCCTTTTCTCTACTATAAAGTGGGAAAATTACATCTTTTATGCCTAACTAAAGAAAAGATGTAAGGATTTAATGGGACAATCTCTTTGTACAAGCAACTTGGTTATAAACCTATGCAAATCATTATAACCATAAGTTTTACTAGGTATTTCCTTAGCATCAGATACTGCAATGTTTCATGTGATTTTTCCCCTAATTTTGCATCAGTTCTATAAATAGGTTATTTTCAGAAAATAAATGAATGACAGGGAAGATAATTTCCTGGAATCTTTTATCTAGTAAGTGACAAAATCAATATATTAAAGAAATTTTTTCTGTTACCTAACTTACATGTTTATAACTTCTGGGATGGAGTTAAGGATAAAGAGATTAATGCTTCTGATTTTGATTTTTCTTTTTTTGATTGTTATGTTTCACTGAAGAAATTATTTTAAAACAAATATATCTGTCTTTCAGAGATAAGGTATAAAAGTCTTTCCAGTAATTCTTAAGGAAAAATGGGAATTTTGTGATGATGAAACTGAATCTCCTCACAGTGATAGAGAGGATAATGTTGATCTGGAAGGAGATTATGCTCAAGCTAATCCTGATTGAAACTTTTTTTCATCATTGCATCATGTTTGAGGATGTCACGGTTTAAGTTTGTGCATAATGGTATGTTATTCCCATTAATGTCACATCAGAGTATCTGAACTCTATTTTGAGTGTGGCTCAATACCTGGCCTTGGCAACCTGTGTCACCTTTCACTTATCTTTAATATGAGAAAGTTCAACCAAAGAGTAATGTCTCTAGTTTCTTTCATATTTTATATTTAAAAATTCTATAGTCTTCTCTTTATGTAGCGTTTTTGATTAGAGAATGTTTCATATATAAAATTACTTCTGAGAGAAACTTCAATTATTAAGAAAATGGCCTAAGTATAATATGAATATATATTAATCTCTCTCTCTCCTCTCTCTCTCTCTCTCTCTCTCTCTCTCTCTCACACACACACACACACACACACACACACGACACACACACCACCCTGCACTGAGGCCCAGAACATCAAATGTACAATCACAAAATGAGAAAGTGTTTTCAAAGTTCGTTGTAAGCTCTATGAATACTTGAAAATTGTTGCTTATAGGTCAGTTAGAAAGTAATCTCTATGGACACCAGGACATTTCTATGCTTTGATCACTGTATCCATTGATATAGAATGTGGCCTTTGTCATTATAAATGTTTGATGTTGTTGTTGTTTTTAGGTGCCATTGGGTTGGGTCCAACTCATACCAACCCTCACAGGGTTTTCAATAGCTGATTCTTCTGGGACTACTTCAGGAACTAATTGTCACATCCTTCTCTTAAAATGTTCGATAGATATTTATTAAATGAATGAATAATAGTGAAAATGCATCTATGTTTTACAATGTAACAGGACTTATTTCATTTACTATTGAAATCTCACCATTAGCCTATGAGATAGGTACAATGCTCATATTGTTATCTCATTTAACTCTTAGTACAACAATTTGGAGGGTGGATGTCACTGCCATCCCTATGTTATGACAGGAAAATAAGGCTGAAGAAGTAAGCTACATTTTCAGAAGGTACAGTGGTCAGAAACCCAAACATTCTATCTTAAACATACATATCCTGTATGTTTTATGTGTCTATTCCATGATAATCACTCTTTGTAACCTCCAGTGTTGCTTAGACCAGAAGATTTTATGGGTTTTGAAAATATGGGAAGAGGTATGTAGAAAAAACATAAATAGATTTCTAAGTACTTGAGGATCTGTATTTTATTCATGAGAAATCTAGGGTAGAGGACTGATGTCACAACTCAGGTGAACAAATGGAAGGCAGAGGTAATGAATTATGACTTCACTGTAAAAACAAACAAACAAAAAAAACAAAACAACACAAAAAACCCACCTGTGTAAGTGGTCAGAGCTGCCCCTAAACTAAAATGAACTGGAATGGGTACTGGAGTTTCATTGTTACTGGTGATGCTTACACAGTGTATGGGTATTTTAGAGGAAAATTGAATCA
The DNA here is from genome assembly GCA_007922755.1 of Pedetes capensis. Classification (NCBI taxonomy): domain Eukaryota; kingdom Metazoa; phylum Chordata; class Mammalia; order Rodentia; family Pedetidae; genus Pedetes; species Pedetes capensis. The sequence goes on from VMDO01003035.1 coordinate 86,898, forward strand.
TCCTAAGGGGTGACTCAAATGAAACCTTTCTGTGTTTCTGATTCTAAGATTTTAATTCTCTTAACAAATTTCAATGTATCAACCATGCACACACACACACACATATACACGCAGCATACATTGTTCTAACTTAAGGTACGTTTAAGGGAGTTCATTTTCTACTACAATCGGAATAGATTCACCTAGAATTTAAAATGGCGTGTTATGATATAGAAAATTGTGGTGATTTTATTGCAATTTGGAAAAACTAAAATTTATTGGAAATTTGTTCAAGTCTCTTGAGATTATGATGAACAAATCTCTATGCAGCAGTCTTATTTCATCATCTAAATTAAAATCAACCACTAAAACTGAAATTTATAATTTGTTCTCAGTTTTTCTTCATGTCTGTGCCAACTGTATATGGGAATTAAGTCTCAAGAGTGTAGCTAATTGCAGAAAGCTTGACATTATTCCACATGTCTCAAATTAAATCTTGTATCAGCTCCATAGGAGCATAGTATAGCACATGCAGTTAGCAACCTAAAATTAATTGTTATTTATTGAATCTTTTAAAAGCAAATCTCTGTGTTTAAATTACAGACCACTAGAGCTGACAACTCAGGAATACAGTGTATGATATTAAGATTTTTTTCCCATTTTGCTATTTTCTGATTCATCCATGAGATCATTAAAACCTGGATAATCACACTGGTTTTTTAACATAGGTAAAATATCACTTTTATAAATAAAAAGGATGAACTCCATGTTATCAAGAAGAAATACACAGTGAAGAACAATAGAAAATACTTGAAAATAAACTGAATGACAATAAATACATTTGTAGAAAGGACACTGATATGTTATTGTTGGAAAATTATTCAGTAAAAAATAGCAAGCAATAGGTTAGTATATGTTCTGTTTATGTATTTCCACTATTGAAGCTCTGATTAAATAAGATAAATGATTATGTAAATGAAAAATTATATACAGATACCTTACTAATATTATTAAGAATAAGATATATTAGCTGGGCACCATTGTGCCTGCCTGTAATCCCAGCAGCTTGGGAAGCAGAAGCAGGAAGATTGCAAGTTTGAGGCCAGAGAGAGCCTGTATAAGTTAGGGAGATTCTGCTTCAAGATAAAAAATAAAAAAGTGGCTTGATTTGCATACCAATGGTAGAGCACTTGCAAAGTATGCACACGGTCCTGGGTTCAAACCCCCAGTACAGAAAAAAATATTAAATGTTTAATAATATTTGATTATTTAAAATGATCTGTTGTTCACTTATAGGATGGAATATCATGTATTTGTTAATTCAAATTTGTACTATAACAGATGTTGTTGTTTTTGTTGTTGTTGTTGTTATGCTGTTTTGCTCACACCATTGGCTAAGCAAGATCTTTTTGCCTTCCTCTGGCAAAGAAACAGCTCGAACTTTTTGGCCCGGATCTTCGACCACCAACAAGGAAAGACCCCCTTCTCGCTCAGACCACTGATGAGGAAACAGCTTTCCTGCTCTTCCCCGGGCCTTCGGTGGGGAAAGAACACTCTCCTACTGGGACCATCAACAAGGAAAGAACCCGATCCCTCTGATCACGGAGGAAGCAACAGCTGTCTCCTCGTGACCACCGAGACCACCAACACAGGTGTTTGCCCCTGAAAGGCAAAAGTGCCTGAGGCTTTTCCTTTCTCCGATCTCCTCTGGGATCCTGAGGGCCACAGGAGTCTGTGCCCCTCAGCTGAGGGTCCTGAGTGAATTGTGTTTAATATTGGTGTGCACAGCGGCACCTCCAGTCTGAACATCCAGGCCTGACCAGGAGGCACATGCCCCACATAGAGTTGGTATAGAGTCAGTATCTGACTCAAAGTGATCCTGTGTACAACAGGCGAAACACTAATGTCAGTGTTTCTCTATTGTTCATATGGTTTTCAATGGTGGATTGATCTTTGGGAGTGGGTTGCCAGGTCCTTCTCCCAACAACAATAGGTAGGAAAGTCATAATTTGCAATGACAAAAATAAGTTTTGTGGGGTAGCATATAGTAGTAGAATTATATCTATGAATAGAATATCAAAATGATTAATCATCTTTGCATTAGTTATTATTTATCTACTATATTCAAACATTGTGATACCAAGGATTTATCTCTTATTTTTCTGTTTTTACAATAAAAGCATAGCATGTGTATTATTCAGGTATAAGAGTAACAAAACTATAGTAATCATCACATCGAGGTTGTGGTCTTGAGTTTCAGCGATAGAACCTTCTTACTACTACAACCTTATTTATTTTACTTTTGGCTATATATATATATATATATATGCGTGTGTGTATATATATGCATGTATATATATATATATGCATATATATATATGTTGTTATATCTTACTCTTCCATTTCATATATTTCACAGGTGATACCATTTAAGCTTTCTGTTTTCTTTGTGAATATGGATTAGAAAATAAATTCAATCTCTTTAATATGTGCAGGGCTATTTTAAGTTTTCATTTGCTTTTGGGGAAGTTTTATCCATTGTAGTTTTCAAAGCATTTGTCCATGTTAGTGGCTGATTTGAGGCATAAATGTTGAAAGTCTTCTCTCATTCTCTCTATATAGGTCCTTTACTCTCTAATTCTCCTAATACTTTTTGGCCCCCCTTCTGTTCTGAGTATGGATTATCACTTTATTTATAATTTGTATTTATATTTTCAGAGAACTTAATTACAACTCAGAGTAGTGATAGTACATAACCAGATGAAATACTGAATTGAAAACAAAATAAGATTATGTGAAGTGGAGCTAAAGAGTTCTTATGAATAGGGATCAGAGGCAATAGCTACATTGTGCTTCAGTGTATGTTGTAAAGATGTATTAGTTTATCCCTGATTCTAGAACAAAATACCTTAAGCTTTATAATTTATTTCTCATAGTTCTAGAGGCTGAGAAGTCCAAGATCAAGCAGGTGGCAACCTTGGTGTGTGGTGAAGCCCATTCCCCATAGCTGACTCCTTCTTGTTGTGTCCTCACAGAGTGGAGAGGGCTGAAAAGGAACAAAGGTTATGCCTTCTCATGGAAAAAGAGTTTGATGGCCCAAAAGGTCACTCTGAAACCTTTTTCAGAAGGATGTTAACCCCATTCATGAGAGGAAAGTCCTCAATACCTAATCTCCTCCCCCAAAGTCCTACTCTTTACTACCATAAACAGGAGATTTAAATCTCAGTACATCAATTTTGGAGGAAGGTATACATTTAAAACATAACAGAGATTCCTTGAAGAAAGAAGAAAGAGAGAACAAATGAAGGAAAGAAAGAAAGAAAGAAAGAAAGAAAGAGAGAGAGAGAGAAAGAAGAGGGAGAGAGGAAGGAAGGAAGGAAGGAAGGAAGGAAGGAAGGAAGGAGTGAGGGAGGGAGGGGAGAAGGAAGGAAAGAGGGGAGGAAGGAGGGGAGGAAGGAAGGACCTAAATTTCCCTATTTTATCAGCTATTCAGTTGTGAGTTATGATGATCTCAACTGAATATTCTCATCCAGATCAGTATGAACATAGATGAAAACTCACACAGCGCAATAGATTTATCTGGTCTGTTAGAATTAATAATCTACAGTGGTTCCTATTTATACCTGAGAAACACTAAAAGTTACCTGGGCTGGGATGTAGCTCATTTGGTAGAGCACCACTCTACAATCTCTGAGGTCCCGAGTTCAATTCCCAGCACCACAAAAATGGGAGAAGGACATGGCAATCCACTCCTGAGGCAATCCCGAAACAGCCATTGAAAACCCTATGAGGGTCGCTATGAGTCGGACACAACTCAATTGCACCTAACAAAAACAACAAAAGTTATCTACAACAAAGAATATATTTAAAAAAATGCATAGTTCATTCTTGATTTTCATTAAAAAAATCTCATGTTTCTGAGGAGATTACAATTTGCATTGGTTTTATTTGACTTGTTTAAATATGAAGTTATTTTTAAAACAAGAGAGTAAAAAATTAAGCAAAGGAAATAAAACAAAAATATCATTCCATTTTCATCTGCTATATATGCTCTTAATAAAACCTAAACATAATTTTTATCTAAAGGATAAATGCCTGACAAGAACAGCTTTCACTTTTGTCTGGATCCACGTGGAATATTATCTTTTCTATACTGACTTGTGGCCTGTATCCCTAGCCCTGTGGCATCCAATCCCGTCAGATTTCGGAAGCTAAGCAGGGCCTGGCCTGGTTAGTACTTGTATGGGAGACTGCCTGGGAACAGCAAGTGCTGCAGGCTTGGGAGATGGACCCGGCAACCCATTCCCAAAAATCAATGTGCCATTGAAAACCCTATGAACAGCAGAGAAACACTGACAATAGTGTTTCGCCTGTTGTATGTAGGATCCCTGTGAGTCGGATACCCACTGGAGGGCACCTAACAACAACAACAACATGCTGACTTGTATGTCTCCCAGCCATTTAAGTAGTCCCTTCATGGTGATACTATAGTACTTGTAAATTCCTTTATTGCAATAGATAATATGAAGTGTTATGAGTGTTATGAGAGTCTTTCAAAATGATTTAATGGTACTACTGAATATCTGATTAGGTTGAAATTTTACTTCTGATTGGTTCCATTTATTAAAATGTCTTTAAAAGATGCATTCTTCTGTGAGGCTGATTAAGATATAACATTAAGAAAATTGTGCGTATTTAATTATTTCTCTAAGGTATTTTATTTGGGGTAGCAAATCAAAATCAATTTGACCACATATTGGAATTTTGACTTGCAGTCAGAAAGAAAAATATATTATCTAGTGAACTTACAAAAATATACAAAAATGCACAAACAAATTATCCTATCTGTATATATGGTGCACATATATGCACAAAGATGCACATACACATACAAGTTCAACTTAGGTAAATGTATTGAGTAACTTAGTCTATCAGTGTTCTCAGATTTTTCTGCCATTTGTTTCCTAATAACAAAGTTGATTCTGCTTATGCCAGATGAATCTTTAGATTTTGCTATATGATGTCAAGAGCAAAGTGCAAAGAATTTGGGAGACTGGTATATGAAAACTGTTTTGGAAGGAGGGTTTAAAACAATTTTATGAGAGAGAGAGATACTCTATAAGACAGTAGCTATGGCCTATAAGGAAAAAAATTAGGAATGTTGCAATAAATGCATAATACAAAATCACTTTTGCAGTAACATTCTTCTCTTGTCATAAAGAATGACACATGTTTGCTACTAACTGGATCTAAGGACCCATTTTACTTTTATAATCCAACAAGTCTATCTATCAAGTAGTGTTCTTCTGGAGCTGTTGACGATGTATAGTTCACAAGAATCCTAAGATCTTAAATAGTTTGTCCACTACACCCTAGTTTTCTTTTCTCAATGCGTTTGTTCTCCCTCTCTCTCTCTCTCTCCATGTACATATATATATATATATATATATATATATATATATATATATATATATATATATCCCTAGAAAATGAACAGTTTGAGAATTTTCTTTTTTTAAAATTTTTATTAGTAATTTTTCATGTACAAATTAATGGGTCTCATTATGATATTTTCCATGTGTTTCATTGCACATTGCTCATGTTGACATCCCCATTATTTTCTTATGATGTTGTTCCCCACCTTGTCTCATCCACCAATGGTTTTCCTTTTACTTGCATGTCTTTTTATAGGACATTTATCTGTGTATGTATGTATGTCATGATTTTGGCATAAGGGCAACACATGTAATATTTCCTTTCTTTTCTCCCATTACACTTTCTTCTTGCCCCCTCCCCTTTTCTTTAGTCCATTATCTCTCCTTACTTAGGTCCTGTCTGCTTTCATAATCTACATGTTTTAATATGAATATATATTGAAGTCTAACATCCACATATAAGAGAAAACTAGTGGTGTTTACCTTTCTAGGTCTTGTTTATTTTACTTAAAATGATAATCTCTTGTTCCACCTGTTTTCCAGCAAATCCCATAATTTTGTCCTTCTTTATGGCTGAATAAAATTCCAAGGTATATATATACCACAGTTTCCTTATCCATTCATCTGTCCAAAGACACTTAGGTTGATTTCATATCTTGGCTATCGTGAATAATGCTGAAATAAACATGGATGAGCCAGTATCTCTATGGTACACTGACCTGCATTCATTTTGATATATATACCCAAAAGGAGTGGGATAGCCAGGTCATATGATAGTTCTGTTTTTAGTCTTTTTAGAAACTCCGGTACTGATTTCCACTTTGGCTGCAACAATCATTCCCATCAGTAGTGTATAAGGGTTCCTCCCTACCCTTATCCTCACCTGCATTCTGACTGAAGTGAAATGGTATCCCAAAGTAGTTTTGACTTGTATTTCTTGATGGCTTAGGATGTTAAATATTTTTTCATATGATTGTTGACCACTTTCAGTTCTTCTTTTGAGAAGTCTCTGGTCAGTTCTTTTGCCCATTTTTTGACTGTATAGTTTGCTGTTTTGCTGTTTAATTTTTGAGCTCTTTGGGCATTCTAAATACTAATCCCCTGTGTGATGGATAGCTTGCAAAGCTATTCTCCCCATCTGTAGGTTGTCTTTTTACTCTGATAATTGTGTACAAAAGCTTTTTAATTTCATGCCAATCCATTAGTCAATTTTTGCTATTGTTTCCTGTGCTTTCAGGGTCCTATTCAGAAAGTCCTTGCCTATGCCTATGTCTTAAAGTGTTTTCCCTATGTGTTCCTCTAGCATTTTCAAAGTTCCAGGTTTTATATTAAAGTCTTTGACCTGTTTTGAACTGATTTTTGCACAAGATGAGAGAGAGAGACAGAGAGAGAGACAGAGAGAGATTTAATTTCAGTCTCCCACATGAGGATATCCAGTTCTCCCAGCACCATTTGTTGAAAAGAATGTCTTTTCTCTAACTTATATTTTTGACATCTTCGTCAAATATCAGGTGCCTATGGCTGCATGAGATTATTTCTGGTTCCTGTATTCTTGTCCATTGGTCTACATGTCTGTTTTCTTTTCTTTTCTTTTCTTTTCTTTTCTTTTTGTGTGTGTGCCAGTAACATGTAGCTTTTGTTACTATAGCTTTGCAGGATAACTTGAAAACAGGAATTGTGATGTCCCCTGTATTGTTCTTTCTGTTCAGGATTGCTTGAGTGATTCGGTGAATCACTCCTTGGTGTGATGATTGGAGTCCTTGGTGATTCAATATGAATTTTCAGGATTGTTTTCTGTTTTTGTGAAGAATGTCATTGGCATTTTGATGAAGATTGCATTAAATCTTTAGATCGCCTTTGCTAACATAGCTGTTTTCACAATATTAATTCTTCTAACCCATAAGCATGGTATATCCATGTCCTGAAATTCTGGCTTATTTTTGTCTTGTGATTTTTCTTAAATTATTTTCTCTCTAGTTGTATTTTATTGTCAGCAGTTAGAAGGAACCAAGTCATTTCTTCAGCACTTTGCTTGCATAGCTGCCCAGAGATATATCCAACTCTATTGCTCTCAACTTGTAACTTATACAAAGCCTTAGAACAAGAACAAAATTCAGTGAAGTTCTTTGACACTTCATCATAAGAATAACCTTTCTCTTAGCTACAGATAACATATTTTCCTTTTCCATTTGAGATCCCATCAATGTAGTCTTCCTCTCCTCATTTATTAACATTTTATTCATGATTTTCCTCATATTCTTTAAATGAAGACTTCCAAGCTCTAATCATTAATTTATAAGCCATCACTAGAGTTTCACATATTGTATTTTTGTGGTGATTGTGTTCTTGTTAGATGTCAAGTCGGGTCTCACACATAGTGACCCTATGTACAACAGAATGAAATATTCCCTGATTCTGTGCCAGACACATGATCTTTTCACGATTAAGCACTGTGCTATGCCGGGCACTATGTCAGTGCTTCTCTGCTATTCATAGAGTTTTCAAAGGCTGATTATTTGGGAATTGTCTCAGGAGTGTGTTGCCTAGTCCTTCTCCTGGTTTTCTGGTGCTGGGGAATTGAATCTGGGGCCTCAAAGAGTAAAGGGTGGCACTCTACCAACTGAGCTAAATCCTTTTATGGTGATATTAACTCTATGTACCATGCATTTCAAAATTCTTCCAACCTTTACTCATTTCAAATTCTAAACCTTTAACCACATTTTTAAGTATTTATTACAACCATACTCTCTTTCTTGGTACCAGTTTCTATCTTGGTCATTTAAAGCTACTGAAATGAGACACCATAGGCTAGGTGGCTTAACCAACCAATTATTTCTCACAGTTCTAGAGATTTAGAAACCCAATTTCCGGATATGAGGAAATGTGGAGACTGATGGCTGACTAGGTACTCCTTTGCTGTAGCCTTACACAATAGATTGTGTGTGTGTGTATGTGTGTGTGTGTGTGTGAGAGAGAGAGAGAGAGAGAGAGAGAGAGAGCTCTAATTTCCTGAAACAGCACTGATTTTATCATGAAGATCCTATCATATTACCTAATCAGAAATTAATTGTATCTCCTCAATCCCACTTACAAAAATCATCACATTGGAGATATGACTGCAAACTATGAATTTTGATGTGAAACAGATATGCAATATATGACATAAACTAAATTGGCACTTGATTTTGTCCCCATAATTCATCTGATACCCTAGCCTAAGGAAGCTTGTGTAAAATGTAAGCTTATTGGACTCTAAAGTAAATACAGGGAAGTTCAAAGTCACACACCGTTAAGATTAAAGTGCTCTAGGTGACTTTTATTAAAAGCTTGCCCTTTTCTTTCTCATTCACTTTTCTTTGTCTATAACTATGATTGACTTTCAGAATTCTGGTCAAGAGTAATTTTTCTCTTTCTCTTCTTTTAAACTTAAGACTTCTTTTTTTCCTGGGGTTCAAATTTTACCTTTGTGTCTATAGTTAACAAAATATTACTACTATCTCCCAATATTATTACTCATCTCTCTTGTATTTCCTATTATGTATAAGATACTTCTGAATATGATTACATATTTAAATCAAATGTAGGCTGTTCATGATCCAAATCATCCCCTCCTTTCCCTCTTCCTATATCTTCAAAATCTACAAAGTATCACCTCTTACTGCATTGTTTATTTCTCTTTCCCACTAGAGTTTCTAAAACTCAGGTTCAAAGCTGTGAGAAATTCATATCTTATCCCCATATCAAATCCATCAATTCACTAGCTCATCAATTTTCTCTTTATGATTAGAGCCTGGTATCTGTATTCCATACTGGCAGTACAGATAGTATATGATTCATTATCCTTCTCTCCATCTCTTTTCAGAACCTCCAATCAACATTCCTTCTGTACTTTCAGAAATCTAGTGCACCTTTTAAAGATCTATCCAATTTTGCTACACAAGAAATTTCAACATTACTTAAATTTGAAAATATCTTCCCCATTCTCTGAAATTTTTTTTATCACCAACTTATTAAAGCAATCATCCCATACTATCTTGTATCTCAGATATAGATGGCTCTATTCCAAACCCTCAATTTGAATGTAAGCTCACTAGAGGAATGAATCCATTATTAGCTATCCTTATTTCTTCATGGGCTAATAACTAACAAACATTGCAGAATATTTGAGAATAAAACTTTTGAAATTATCATATCACACTCCAAGTGCAGTGATGCATGTATTGATATGCTGATTTCTTATTTGTTGTGAGATTTTTGAGAGAAAATTACAAGATTTTTAAAAAACTGAATCTTAGTGTACCTGATTTCCATGGACTCAGTATAAGAAAATTGTCACTTAGTCAATATTTAATTTTAAAAAGGCTGTTGTTATATAAAAATTTGAAACGAATAGTTTTTACCATAAATATCTTCTTGGATCTTTGTCCAAAGTTACAAAAATGCTCTGCTAGGTAAAATAACGTACTGACAAAACTTTACCCCCTAAATGAGGACTTTTCTTTCTCTGAAAAATAAAAACCTGTGCTATATCCAATTACCAATATAAGTGAATAAATATAAGATGTGGTGAGAAAGCCAAATATATATCAAGATGTATCATATAAAGGTATAAATGAAGTACATATTTAGAGATACCTGGGTAATATTTGAGTTATATTGCCTTTCTAATGTGGTCCATTTGACCTATGTTCCTATATTTTCATATTGTATCATGTATCGTTCGTAATGTGGGGTTTGTTCTCTCTTGTTCTCATTAGCAAAAAAAAATGTTGATTTAATACATTAATCAGCGAGCACAAATGATACCCACTGGCAATAAGATGCTATTGGTGGTCTTATAAATGTGTTTATTATTAATCATGTTTTGCTGGTTATTGCAATGAGGTATGTGTGAAATTTTCAAAAGTTACTTATGATGATTAATTTCTCAGATAGCAAACACTCCTGTCCTTTATATAAATGAAGAGACACTAAGATTTATAGGTGCTAAGTAACTTCTCCAAATTAACAAACAAAAGGATTCAACAAAAGGAATAGGAATCATTGACATTGTCCTTGCAGTCAGGTTTTCTATAAGAAAAGGCCTTTCTTCAATGGAAGAAGCAGTAATCTGAAAAAAAAAAAAAGAATTACAATGAAATCCTTCCTCAACACAGCAAAATATCCAACATATACCAACTGACAATTCTTAAATTTTTCTACTGATGTAATTGCTAATCATATTGGAGAATGAACCTGTGTCCCAGAAACAGTTAGTAACCATCTTATGCAGCAAAAGAGGCACAGATTTGTTTAAAAAATCTTGTTCTATTTTTTAAGTTAATGTAGATGTTTCACTGTAGCCTACAGCTATCCATAAACCATTTTAGCATAAGTATAATGGATAAAATTACTCACCAAATAGTGGTGCACCTCCATTATTCGATAGTCATATATTCTCTAACTGCAGCTATCTAAGATTGAAAAATATGAGCCCCCAGAAGCAACAGCTTAGGAATTAATAACATGTTTTATTTTCATATTTAGTTTCAGCAAACTTTGAGCACCTGCTATGATCAGAATTTAGCTTAGGCTAAAAACTGTCCTAGCACAAGTATCAGAGTACACCTATTCGAGGCTATCTTGAGCAGTTCTTTTCACTTGTCTGAACCTCAGTTTCTTCATATATAAAATGATACTGATGAAGTTAGACTGAGTTATTATGAGGGTTAGCAGGTGATAGTATGCTTATATATGAAAGAATTCCTAGAAACTAAATAGTGATATGCAAATGTAAGTTTCCATCATACATTACTTATTTGTTAGGCATTGGGCTTAGCTGCCCAGGATACAGAGATATACTAAATGCTAACCAGTTATTGCTCTCATAATATTTACCTGCTAGTAGTAATAGGAAACTGAGTGGCTAGCAGCCTGTGAAGCTGCCATTGTGGAACTACCTCATTCCTCTATCTGTAAGCCACATCAACAAAAGTTCTCTACCACTAAGCTGCAAACCCAATCCCTTTTTAATTTTAGAGAAAGGATCTTTCTAAAATTGCTCTGACTGCCTTTGGTCTTGAACTTGCAATCCTGCTTCAGCCTCCTGATTCAGTGAATTACAGGTGCATGCACTGCACCTGGCTTTTCCCTTTCAGATTTAATGTATCTGTTAAGATTATTGTTAGACTACAATTGAGGGTCAAGTATCCAGCATATATAAAGAAGTACTACACCTCAATGACTAAAATAAAAAATAACCCAATTTAAAATAATAAAAGCACTTCTGTGGATACTGCCTCAAGGGAGATATACAAGTTGCAAACAGTCATCTGAAAAGATGTTTAATATTACAAATTATTAGGAAAATAGAAGTGGAAATCACAATTTGATACTGCAGCATGCACGATACTATGAGTATAAATTACAAAATTAGAAAATAAAAAGTATTGGTGAGAATGAAACCCCTGTGTAGTGCCCTATGTTGTGCTAGTAGGAAATAAAACGGTGCAGCTACTGGAGAAAAGAATTTGGACGTTCCTCAAGAAGTTGAATATAGAATTGCATTATCACTTATGAATTTTTACCCAAGAGTACTTAAAATGGGTGTTCAAGAATATGAAATACTCAGAATATACAAGTCCTGAGATATAAGACAGAATTGTTTTTTCCAGGAAGAGCAAGCAGAAGTAGCTGCTTAAGTAAATCACCTTTGTGGTGATGACAATGTTCTAGAACTAGCCAGTGATTGTTGGTTGTAAAACATTGTGAATGTAGTAAGTGCCACTAAATATGACATTATAATAGTAAAAGAAAAGAATTACATTATGTGAATTTTACCTATTAAAATGGTTCAAGAGAATAGTGTACATGTGAAGTACATGACATTGTAAGTAATCTGTACCTATTATCTGTACAATAGTAATATAACTATTTTTACATAGAAAACAATTCAGAAAGTTATTTAGCATAACAAATTTATGTTAACAGCTTATTGATTTTTTGATGAACTTACCTTAAATACCTTAATTAGTGCTATAAGGGCTTCTTTGTTGCTGAGGTACTGAAAACTATGCCACTGAGATACCAGCAGAGCAAAGCATGATGGACAGGTTTCAACTAACCTTCCAGACTAAGACATTCTAGAGAGAAGGAACTGGCTGCACATTTTCAAAGCAAACAGCCATTGAAAACTCTGAATAGCAGAGAAACACTGTCAAATGTTGTCGTTGTTGTTAGGTGCCATCAAGTCAAGCCCCACTCATAGCGACCCTATGTACAGCAGATCAAAACACTTACCAATTCTGTGCCAGGCACACGATCTTATTTATATTTAAGCCTGTTGTTGCAGACACTATGCCAATCCATCTGGCCGAGCATTTTCCTCTTTTTCACTGACTTGCCACTCTTCAAAACATGGTGCCTTTATCCAGGGATTGGTCACTCCTGACTACATGTCCAAATACATAAGATGCAGTTTAGTCATCCTTGCTTCCAAGGAGCACTCTGGTTGCATATCTTCTGGGACAGACATGTTGGTTCTTTTGGCAGTCTGTGGTATATTCAATAATCATCTCCAACACCATAATTCAAAAGCATCAATTCTTTTCCTGTCTCCTTTGTTCAATGTCCAGCTTTCACAAACATATGATGTGACTGAAAACACCATGGCATGAGTCAGGTGCACCTTTTTCTTCAATGTGACATCTTTACTTTTCAGTACTCTAAAGAGATCTTTTGCCACAGCTTTTCCCAAAGCAATGTGTCTTTTGATTCTTGAAAGTTGCTTCTATGGGTGTTGTTTATATACCCAAGCAAAGGAAAATAATAGACAACCTCAATCTTTTCCCCATTTATTGTGAAGTTGGGCTGGGAGTTAGCTCAGTGGGTAGAGCGCTGTGCTGCAGTCTCTGAGGTCCCCAGTTCAATTCCCAGCACTGCAAAAATGGGAGAAGGGCCTGGCAATCCACTCTCAAGGCAATCCCGAAACAGTCAGCCATTGAAAACCCTATGAGGGTCGCTATGAGTCGGATACCGACTCGACGGCATGTAACAACAACAACAAAATTATGAAGTTGCATAGTGACCCAGTCAAAAGGATTTTTGTTTTGTTGATGTTCAGTCGCAATCCATACTGAAGGCTATGATCTTTGATCTTCATCAGTAAATGTTTCAAATCCTCTTCACTTTCAGCAAGCAGAGTTGTGTCTTCTGCATAACGCAGGTTGTTAATGAGTTTTCTTCCAGTCCTGATGCTGTGCTCTTCCTCATAAAGTCCAGCTTCTCAGATTATTTGCTCAGCATATAAATTTAAGAGAAATGATGAAAGCATACAGCCCTGACATACATCTTTCACAACTTTAAACCAGGCAATGTTTCCTACTCTAGTTGAACAGCTGCCTCCTTGTTCACATACAGATTCCTCATGAGTATAATTAGGTGCTCTGGTATTCCCATTTTTCAAAGTGTTATCGATAATTTGTGATGATCCACACAGTCAAATACCTTTGCATAGTCAATAAAACATAGATAGACATCTTGCTGACGTTCTCTGCTTTCGGCTAGTATCCACCTGACATCAGCAATGATGTCCTTGATTCCTCTGCCCTGTTTTAAACTGGCTTGATTTTCTGGCAATTCCCTGTCTATATTTTGCTGCAGTCACTTTTGAATGATCTTTAGTAAAATTTTGCATGTGTGTTATATTAATGATATTGTTCAATTGTTTCCACATTCAGCTAGACTCATTTCCATGGGAATAGGCACAAATATGGATTGCTTCCAGTCAGTTGACCTGGTAGCTGTTTTCCAATCTGTTGGCATAAACATGTTAACACCTTCTGTGCTGCATCTATTTGCTGAAACATCTCTATTGGTATTCCATCAATTCCTGGAGGCTTGTGTTTCACCAGTTCTTTCAAGGAAGCTTCCACTTCACCCTTCAATACCCACACATCTGTCAGTTTGCCTCATTGTGGGGTCTTGTGTGTTGTGATGAGACTGAAAGCTATTCCACTGGTATCTCAGACACTAGCAGGGTCAACCATGGTAAACAGGTTTCAGCTGAGCTTCTAGAGTAAGACAGACTATGCAGTAGGCTTTGGTAAACTGTTGGGGTCTGCTCTGGCCTGGCAAAAGACCATGGAGCTTCTTCTCAACACCAGTTAACTCAGGGAACTTCACAAGTGGGCAAGAGCTGGTCAGTGGTGCCAAGAAGGACGTCGGGAGCCCTCAGTATCAAACAGGAATTTTATCAAGCTACTCATTTGCAGGAGAGCCTAAAGACTATACAGCTCTTTAGCCAGCAGCAAGGGCTGCTGCTGCTATGGTGGACTAACAGCTCTATCAAAGTGCCAAACAGCTCTGATGTCTTCATTAGTGGTGCCAGTGTTCTGATGATGTTGCCTCTCACTGGTCATTTTCTCCCCTCACCTCCTCCCAGGGGTGGGGGGATTGAGAGCCCTTCTTGACGTGCTTGAGGTCTTCTTTCTTGACTCTTGGAGCCTTGCATCTTGGTGGCTTGATTGAAGGTCTTAGAGAAGTCAGTCATGCGGTGCGAAGATCAGGATCCAAACGGTTGGGAAGGAAGAGATAAAAGGATGTTTTGGGTAGCCTGTTTATATGCACTCTGGGTGGAGGCATGGAGTGGAATGTAACCAATTGGAGGGGCAGCTCTCCATGCAGGGGTTTGGAAAAGTGCACTTATAATTGATTGGTTAACTGCTGGATGGACCAATCACTAAGCTACCCTTAGTAACTATTTGGGTGGCTCTGGGCACCCAATCAGGTTGAAGGAGGCCATGCCAGAGCTGGGCTATTTGGGGGCCATCTTTGATCACTCAGTGGGAGGGAGAGGAGTAAAGTAGGTGAAGGGTGAACTGGGACTTGTGTACCCAGCCATATTGGCTCTTAGGGAGTCAAATAGTTCCCAGCCCAGGTTTCTGGGTTAAGGGTTACCAGAGGTGGGAGGAACAGGGCAGGATCTGTGGAGGGCTCAGACCTTGAGCTGACCAAGTGGGCCTCAGTCTGGCCACACTCCTGGTCCACCCAAGGGTGTCCAGATAATTCCCTACAGTAAACCATTCCTGGAACAACTAGCCATTGGAAATCCTATGAGTAGCAAAGAAACCCTGTCAGATATAGTGCCAGAAAATGAGACCCCCCCACACATTGGAAGGCACTCAAAAGACTACTGGGGAAGAGTTGCCTCCTCAAAGTAGAGACTATCTTGATGACAGAAATGGAATAAAGCTGCAGGGACCTCCATTTGCTTATGTGGCACAACTCAAAATGAGGAGAAACAACTATAAATATCCACTAATAATTGGAACATGGAATGTATGTAGTATAAATCTAGGAAAATTAGAAATCATTAAAAGAGAAAGGAGGGCGTAAACATTGGTATTCTAGGCATCATTGGGCTAAAATGGACCGGCATGGGCCATTTTGAGTAAGATAGTCATATGGTCTGCTATTCTGGGATGAGCCCCCCCCCAGGCTGGAAAACATTCAAGAAGCAATTGAGGAAGAGTTGCCTCCTCAAAGTAGAGTTGACTTTATGACAGGAATGGAGTACAACCTCTGGGACACCCTTTTGTTGATGTGGCATGACTCAAAATGAGAAGAAACATAGTGGCTAAAACAATGGCCTCAAACTTAAAAAGTGCACATGGAACAGAGCTGGGTAGTGCTTCATTTAACTGTACTTAGGGTGACTATGAGTCAGATCTGCCTCAGTAGTACCTAACAACAGCACCTTAAGTAAAAATTTTAATAGTTCTGTCCAGAAGAAACAGGCAATATATATATATATATATATATATATATATATATATATATATATATATATATATATATATATATATAATTATTTATACATAATTTATATATATATATAATTATTTATACATAATTTATATACATACATATACATTTATAACACGGTAGTTGATAATAAGCAGAATTCAACACTACCCAACAATGTACCATGGACAGGGTATTTTTATGTTTGAGCCAAATGTAGCAGATACTATGTTTCTTTTTACTTCGATTCATGCCACATCAGCAAAAGGAGGTCCCAGAGGCTTTACTCCATTCTTGTCATTAAGGCCAACTCCCCTTTGAGGAGGGCACTCTTCCCCAGTTGTTCCTTGAATGCCTTCCAGTCTGGGGGGCTCATTTTCTGGCACCATATTTGACAGTGCTTCTCTGATATTCATAGGGTTTTCAATGCCTAATTATTTCAGGAGTGGCTACCATGCCATTCTCTCTAGTCTGCCTTGGTCTGGAAGGTCAGCTGAAACTGTGCATCATGGTTGACGCTGCTGATAATCTGAAGTACTGGTGGCATAGTTTTGTGTCACAGCAACACACAAGCTCCCATAGCATGACAAGCTGATAGGCACATGTGAGGGAATATGATAGTAAGACACCTAAAATTAACATGTATAAAATAAGATATAATTTCAAACATCATTCATCATTTAGTATTAAAGACTGGGAACCTCCATCACATTTTATATTATCTGTCCTACAAAAATATTATCTACTCTGCTATTACAACACTGATTTTTGTGATGTATTGATATTTACACATTTCTTTTATAAATTAATAGACAAGTGTAGCAAATACTAACAAGAAAGAGTTGAATTGCTTTCCAGAAATCACAATCTATTATTTATATTATCTATACATTTTTACAAACAACAAATTGCATCTACCTATCTCCCTCATTATAATTTGTCATTGTTGTCAATAGACTGTTGTCTAAATCAATATTTATAGTGAATAATTTAATGAATCACTGATAAATATATTTGCTTTTA
Organism: Pedetes capensis; assembly: GCA_007922755.1. Classification (NCBI taxonomy): domain Eukaryota; kingdom Metazoa; phylum Chordata; class Mammalia; order Rodentia; family Pedetidae; genus Pedetes; species Pedetes capensis. The sequence continues at coordinate 104,117 of VMDO01003035.1, forward strand.
AATATAAAGTAAAATTACACATCAATTTTAAATTATTGTATAGTCAAGATATCCTATATTGAACAGTTATCAATCCTACAGCATAAATCTTGAAATGAATTTGGCCAATATAGTTTTGACATGATCAGTTTGCAGTTTTCATTTCCTAAGGTGCTGTAAGTTTTTACAAATGAAATAAATATTGCATTCAGTTTGGACCTGACTTGGTGATAGTTGGCCAAAAGATTAGGTAGGGTAGATAATGGGGCCAGAGTTTAGCTCAGTTGGTAGAGTGCTGCTATGTGCTCTCTGAGGCCATGGGTGTGATCCTCAGCACCACAATAATGGGAGAAGGACCTAATAATCCACACCTGAAACAAGCCCCCCAAAAAATCAGCCATCGAAACCCTATGAATATCAGGAAAGCAATGACATAGTGCCAGGCATGGCACAGTGTGCAGGGGTGTTCCATTCTGGTGTACATAGTGTCACTATGAGTCAGATCGGACTTGAGGGCACCTAACAACAACTGGTTAGATAATACATCTCTCAAAAAATGAATTTCTTTGACTATTAAGTAGTGTTTATGACTACCTCCCTTAATAAGACTGGACAGCATGAAAAACTGTGAAGGAAATATCACTGCTTCTGGCTAATTGCATTATTAAAAAGTGAGCAGTCAGATTTCTTGGTGATATTTAGCCTAAATAATAAAGCTGAGATTGGAATAATAATATCATCAATGTGTAGAAGACATTCAGCAAGACTCTTTTCCAAGCACACACATGAAAAATAATGTTTTAGATTTCTGAGTAAGCAAATTAGAAGCTGTGCCCATGTGACTCTGTAAATGAAAGGAGTGAGGCTAACGAAGAATATTCTTTATTCTGAAGAGAGTAAAGGAAAAAGAACACCAATCTCAAAAGTGGTTAAAGGACAGATGAAAAGCACCAAGAAACAGAAAGGCTACTCAGCAAAAAGCAAGAAAGAATCCTCAGCTCCATCCATGGCTTGCCAGGATGGATTGAGGGGAGACAAATCCACATCCACAAGGTAAACCAGGTGGCTCTAGTGAAAACAGATGGGCAGTCCTAGCCACAGGACCAGCTCCCACAATTCTCATAAGCCTTAAAGCCAGTGGTAGGAATCTGGTGTGACAGTGAATTCTCCTGCATTAAAGAAGACATCCATTTTGTCACTCCCCATATCTCAGAGTTTTATAGTCAAGCAGCACCTTGAGAGGGGACCTGTTGTTTGAAACTTAATTATTCTGGGTGCCTAAAATCTAGCGACAATCACAGGTTGGGGAGCCCTGCCACAGTTTGTAGGTGGGGGAGAGTCACATGTTACCCCTAAATGCTGCACCCCCAAATATGTTACAGTGAATTTATCTCCTTTCACCCTGTTTGGCCTGCAAGAGGACTGGTAGCCAATGATGAGTACAATATCTCAATATAAAGCAGAGGGACAACCTAAGACAGGTACAGTCGTGGAGAGCCCATCAGAAGAGGTAGGGCTGCCTGGAAAGGCCGAGATGCCCGCCTTGCTAGAAGGAAAGGCACAAATGACTACCTGTCACTGTGTCCTTTGCCTGACATTGCAAAGGTTTACTGATGCATGCAGTATAATGAATTTCAAGAACACTAGTTGATGTCATGGTTCCTGGAAGGTCACTTATCAATTATCTCTTGTGATTTGGAGGGAATCTCCAGAGTTTGACCTGCCCTGATCATACCTTTGAATTGTTATAATTATATGGTTCATAGTAAGAAAAAGATTAGAGAAACAGTGACAAGGTTAAAAGTTAATGCAGTCCTTTTCTGTTGGCTGTGATTGTTACTAAGAAATAAAGTTAAGATATAAGGAGGCTACGGAAGAGCCATAGAAGCTCTTGGCCACAGCTCAGGAACATTCTTGACTATCTGTCTCTTCATTTATTGCTGAACTTTGTGAAAACATCACAGACTGGAGGAGTATCAGACATTTAGATTTGTACTGTGAAAGGCACAGTGGTCACTTCCCCCACGCTTTGTGGTGAGGAGAAATCCCCATACCCTTAGTATAACATTAGAGACTCATGGCTCCAAGGCTATGGACTGCAGACTCCTTGGCTTCTCAGTTGCATCCCTTCCACATGTGGTTTGCTGCCACTGGAGACTGAAAACATTCAGTCTAATGGGTCACTTGATTTCTGCACCATCCTTCCCCTGCAGGGTGGTTTACTGCTTGGCAGGATCTGAAATCACTGAGACAGTCAGGAAGAGCACTAGATTCCCTTGCTTCTTCCCTTCCAGTGCAAAATTCAGTGTTTTTTATGCTCTTTCTATTTACACACTCAGGGACACACACCATTTGGCTTGGGTAGTAGCCACACCAGGGTACACAAACCCCACTTCACTGTCAGTTTGCCATATTGTGAAGCTTACATGTTGCTATGATGCTCAAAGCTATGCAACTGGTATTACAGATATAAGCAAGGTGGTGGACAAGTCTCAGCTGAGCTTACAGATTAAGACAAATTAGGGAGATGGAGCTTCCAGCCTACTCCCAAAACAATTAGCCATTGAAAATCCTCTGAATAGCAGAGAAGCACTACCAAATATAGCACCAGAAAATGAGACTTCCAGGTAGGAAGGCACTCAAAAGACAACTGGAAAGAGTTGACTCCTCAAAGTAGACTCAACTTTAATGATGGGAATGGAGTAAAGTCTCAGGGACCTCCCTCTGTTGATATGACACAACTCAAAATGTGAAGGAACCACTGTAAACGTCCATTAATAATTGAAACATGGAATGTATGTAGTATGAATCTAGGAAAATTAGAAATCATCAAAAGTGAAATGGAGCACATAAATGTAGACATTCTAGGCATCAGTGAGATAAAATGGACTGGTTTGGCCATTTTTCAACACAATCATAGACAAGTTAATGAAAAATGAGGTTGCCTTTATTAACAAAAAAGACATCTCAAGATCTATTCTGAGGTACAATGCTGTCACTGATAGAATAATAGCTATATGCCTACAAGGAAGGTGAGTTCATATGATAAGTATTCAAATTTATGCACCCACCACTAAGGATACAAATGAAGAAAGGAAAGATCTTTACCAGTTTCAGCACTCTGAAATTGATCAAATAGGCAATCAGGATGCACTGATAATAACTGGTGATTGGGATTCAAAAGTTGGAAACAAAGAAGACGACTCAGTAGTTGTAAAATACGGCCTCCATGATAGAAACAATGCTAGAGATCGCACATGGAATTTAATCAGACCAATGACTTTTCCATTGCAAATATGTTTTTTCACCAATATAAATGGCAACTATACATATGGAATAATAGAGAAGGGGCTGGGGATGCTTCTCTGTGGTAAAGCACTTGCCCAGCATAAACTTGACCCTGAGTTCAACCCTCCATTACTGCAAAGAAATAAAATAAAATAATCACAAAGGAGACATAAATAATGGTTACCAATGTAACTGGCCTGCAGCCATAGCCCTGTGGAGTCAGATCCCATCAGATGTAGGAAGCTAAGCAGGGTCGAGCCTGGTTAGTACTTGGATGGGGTTCCGCCTGGGAACACCAGGGGCTATAGGCTTGGGAGAAGGTCCTGGTAACCCACTCCCAAAACAAAATCAGTCATTGATAAACCTATAAATAGCAGATAAGCATTAACAATAGTGTTCTGCTTGTTGTACATAGGATTGATATGAGACGGATACCAATTTGAGGGCACCTAACAACAACAACAACAACAATGTACCAGGCTGACCTTGCCTAGCTTCCCAGATCAGGCCGACAATGGTTCCAGGCATGGCGCAGTATCAAGGAATGTTTTGTTCTGTTGTACATAGGGTCACTATGTTTTGGACCTGAGTCAATGACACCTAACAACAGCAGCAACAAAATATCCTAAAGAAGAAGAAAAACACACAGTTGTGTAACTGATATTGTCAATCATTTCACGAAAAGTAAAACCTACACATAATTTAAAATTTTCAGTGACCTATGGATAAAAAGCTTCCTCAACTTGATAAAGAACAAATACAAAAAAATGGTGTGGCAAATATCAAAGTTAATTGTAAGAGACTGTATGGTCTTCCCCTAAGACTGAGAACAAGGCAAGGGCTTTTCTCATCATTCCTACTCAATATTGTACTGGAAGAACTCTAAGAGCAATAAGACAAGAAAACTAAATGAATGATGTAAACATTAGAAAGAAGAATGAATAATAATATTACCAAATATTTCCTGTCATACCTACCCACAATTTTGATCATAGGCTTGTTTCATGGCAATTTCTCTTAAGTTAGATTATACCAGGTGTATCAAGACCTAGAATGTAGACCAATTTTGAAATATTTTGGAATTTATTTATTTAGTTATTTATTATGATACTTCAGGGTTGAACCCAGGGTTTTGAACACACATTTTACAAATACTCTACCACTGGACTGCTTTTCCAGCCCATTTTTCATTTATTGTTTATTTTGAGTCAGGTTCTTGCTAACTTGTCCAGGCTGTCTTTAGCCTTAAACTTGTGATCCTCCTGCCAAAGCCTCCTGAGTTGCTGGGATTATAGGCATGTGCCACTTGATCCAGCTTTATTTTTTGGAATTCTATGGAAACCCAAAGAACTGGGTGTACCTGCATGTTTCAGTAGTGTTTCTTGAACTTAATACGTAATGCATCACTTGGTGTTCTTGTTAGATTTCATTGCATTTAGAGGGTCTTGACGAAATGGACTCAGTTTCTGGATTTTAAACAAGCATCTATGTCATTGCTAATTCTTATCCAACTGGTATATAATCCACATTTTAATTAGGAGTAAAGATTCTGGCTGCAGCTGAAAGTGATATAGTTGAAGAATCTCAGCCTCAAGTACAGGGTTTCACTGTGCTTGATTTTCAGTACCTTTTCATGTTCTCAACCCAAAATAGGAATTGTACTACATTCTACTCACTGTGTTAATAAACATTATTGAATATGCTAATCTTATGTTTCCCTACAAAAAGAGCATATTTTAAAATAAATAATTGATCATATTGAGTTGTATGTACCTTAATTATTAAAAATTAAGTACTTGCATCCTTGGCCACTTAGTGGATGATTAATAAACTTCTTAAAAGCTAACATGGGGGTTACATTGTTAGTCAACACCTAAGAAAGATCATTCTGATTATGATGAAGCTTTTTCCACTGGCCAGGCATTTTGAAAAACCTTGTGCTGAAACTTCACACTTGGGAAATTTGATCTTACAGAATTGACAGTGAATAAATTCTGGAAGAACTAGAAATGTACATGTGATATACAGAAATGGAGTCAATGTTAAAATTTGCTGAGGCACAAAATTGAAATAAACAATGAACCTTATTCCTGAAATGTGGGTATGTGGGACCACATAGGGAACAGAAGAGAATCTGAAGGGTTGAAAGTTACACTGTTAAGAATTTGAAATTTCTTTTAAATAGTTCCTAAGAGATTTTTCTTTTAATTCTAGAGATCAGACTAGTTTATTTTACAGAAAAATGTTGAAGGCCTCTAGCTACGATAAAAGGATAGTCTGGAGGCAGGGAACTGAGCAGATCTCCACCACCAAGAATTTGATCCATACTAAAAGGAAAGCATTTCTAAGAAAACTGATAGCTATTTCTGCACTTGATTTTTCTATCTAAAAGTAACTGGTGCTATCATCAGGGAATTTCAAAAATGTAGTAGCAGTTTAAAGTTATCTCTTAATTTAGATGGAAACATTTTAATAAACAAAGTCTAAGCAAACACACTGACATCTATGTACTATTCTGACAATTTCACCCCAAATATGCACAGATAGGCAAACATATTCTGGCACAGAGTTGTAATTAATAATGTGTATTGTTTTTCCAGATACATAGTTGTTTCAATCAGATCCAGATACTTTTCTCTCATCCAATCAAATCTTTACAAAGCTCATTAACCCATCAGTGTATACATAATTACGATTTCACTTGGCACAGCAGTTTCTTGTTGATTGCAGGGTGGAGAATAGTTCCCTTTGGTGCCTTTCTCTATCATCTGGAGCAAAGAACCTAACTGCTGTGACCACTTATGAGAACAACTTGGCACACTGAAGGCCCAGATGGAGATCTCTCCAATGTACTTTTGGAGGCAGCATCTGTGTCTTTGATTGGCTTCTGGGCTGGCTCCTTTATAAACCTCTTGAACTTTTCTAGTGTTGATACTCAAAACTGCTATGGATTTCCTTGTTATAATAATTTCAAATACTATATATTCATAACTAGTTTATGTTCCTTTCTTTAATGGTGAAAAATGTATGCAGTTTTAAAACTTGAGCAGTAGTTAATGACTATTATGATAGTATATATAATATGGCCAGGTCAATAGGCACAGTAATAAAACCATTTCTCTCCAATCCCTAAAAACAAACTGCCAAATGACATGTTTCTGGACTGTAGATCATCAGTGACTTTCTTCTTTTAAAAGTATTAAATATTTACATTTGAGCATTAGAAAGCATTTTGAGTTAGTGAGTAGAAATTTTGTAAGAATTCTGTACCTATGCTGTTAGGTGCCATCAAATCATATTCAACTCATAGCAACCATAGGTTTTTTAATGGCTGATTGCTTAGGGATTGTTTCTGGAAGTGTACTGTCACATCCTTCTCTCATATACCATACTTATTTACCCAGTTTAATGTCTGACTGACTGATAAAAATTAGATTTTCTTGTTGTAGCACATTTACCTTCTGCATACTTTAAGAGTTCTCTTTCTCTCTCAGCATTAAATAGTTGAAAATGAAACTATTTTACTCTAAAACATCACGATCATTGACAATTACAAGCATAAAGCAGAGGCTTATCTTGATAAAAATCTCCTAGTATAGATAAATTTATGATGTGATTAACATAGTATGTATCTTCTGATACATATAAGATCCTATAACTAAATATCAATGTTTAGTTAGATGTATAACACATTATTCAATAAAAATTACTTATTTCTGAATAGTAATACTAAATTGAAAAGTTTGCTTTCATGCTTGACCATATAAATATAAATTTGGAGTAATCTAAAGTTAAAAGGCCTGCAGCCGTAGCACTGTGGCATCCAATCCCATCAGATCTCAAAAATTCTTCAGGCTTGGATCTGGTTAGTACTTGGATGGGAGACCACCTGGGAACACCAGGTGCTGTAGGCTTGGGAGAAGGACGCAGCTCCCCAAAATCCAAAAATCAATCAGCCATTGAAAACCCTGTGAAGAGCAGAGAAGCACTAACAATACTGTTTCATCTGTTGTACATAGGGTTGCTATCAGTAGGACACCAACTCAAACACACCTAACAACAACAACAAAGTTAAAAAAGAAATAGTAAAGATAATCCAGTGAAGTATTTTAACATATCAGTAGCTTTCTTTCAACATCATGTCTTCCTACAACACACATTCTTCAGATTTACTTTGATATTTATTGAATAAAATGTTTTTTCATTGCTAAGTTCTATTGTTTAGCATTCATGAATTGACAGCAAAACTCAAACATGGATTTGTATTTTAAATCAATCCCAAATAACTTTCGAAAGTAGATTTCTGGACTTAAGCTTCAGCAGCCCTTTCCTTTTTAAGATAGAACCAATATGCTCATTCATACGTTCTTACTCATTCTGACTCCTTTATACTTTAAGTTCCTGATTCAGTACAATGAATTTATATTCAATGCTATTTTCACTCTTATTCTGTCCGCTTTTATTATGTAGGACAAAGTTATGATCCATTTTATTAGTCTTAAAACAACATTCATAACAATCCTTGTATTATGAAATCAATTTAACTCAATTCTATACTCTTTACTACACTGTGATCATTAGTAATTCATAGTGTCTTTCACCTTCACAGAGTGATCTTTTACTGCAGGTAGTTTAATTTATAGCAAGTGTCACAATGTTTGAGGTCATGCATCCAACATACCAGGTGTTGTCAAGTCATTATAATTTAGGCTTTTATTTGTTTGTTTTTGTTTGCTTAACTTTCTTCTATCTTCTTGGAATGGTCTCTAAAACCTCCAATCTAGCATAAGTGAATTCTTCTTGTATTTTATGACTCAACTAACAATTCACCTTTCCATCAATTATCTATCAACATTATCTTTGATTTACCCCTTCCTTCAATGGATTTTCACAATTAAACAGGGATATCTGATTTGCATAAATATTTTCTACGCTCTGTAATACATACTACTTGAAGTTAAAGAGGATGAGTTGCTTGATATTTATTTTTTAAGAATTGTAATGTATTGAATCCTGATACTGTAAAAGCATCAAATAAGAAGTTTAGATTTAAATGTTATCATTTGAGATGAAGGACTGAAACAATTTTGTCTGTGAACTCTTAGTAATACTTAACTGCAATTGACCTCCTACTCTATGTTAAATACTCTGCTGAGAATTTTTCACAAATTACCTCATCAACTCCTAACAAATAACTAGAGTAAATATCATTGTTATCCTAGTTTTACACCTAAGAATAGAAGCATTATAAGAAAAATCTTAGACACATTGTATTTAACAGAGTTGAATGGAACAGGAAAAAAAAAAAGGTTGTGGATTGGATGACACTCTAATCTAAAAGCAGCTCAGGAAGCTCCCTCCCACAAGTGCAGGCAATATGTACAGCCCAAGAAAGGGAAGTGACATACAGACATAGACTGACTGGCTGCGGTTTGTGTTTGCCTCATTTGGACATGTTTTGGCAGCTTTTAGCAAATGATTGGTGAAAGGTTCAACAGCCATAATTGGCTGCATCGAGGCTACTTGCTCACAAGTATATTTTTACATTAGATAGAAATTTGTTAATACATTAAATTAGGTCAATTTTATTACATATGGAGGCAAGTTTAGGCCAAAGTACTTCAGTTTAACAGCACTTGATAAAAATTATGCAAAGATATGATTTACCAGTAAATGTATTCCCCTGAGGAAAGCAACACTTAAGTACACATTTACTATTATTTTAGTAAATCAGTGAATCCTGTAATTTTACTCTATTAAGCTTTATGATATGTGCAGTATGAGAATTCATTTTTCAAGGACATATTTGGTTCTTAAATCTTCTCAGGGTTTTCTCTGTACTGAAATCATCAAAATTATCCATGCAAACAAACTCTTGAAACTATCATGTAAAAATAGCATCACAAAGTTTAGTTTTAAAAGTTTACTTGCAGGTTGATTTACAATCTTTTACAATATTATAGTGATAAGTTTTCTATAGGGGGATGATTTTTAAAAAGCAATGAAGCCTGGGTTGGGTGGCAAACACTTATAATCCCAGTGACTGGGGAGGCAGAGGCAGAAGGGTCTCAAGTTCAGTGTTAGAGGTAACCTGTATAATTTAGCAAGACCTTTTGAAATAAGTCATTGAAAGCTTCAATAGAACATGAGATTTATCTATCTATCTATTTATTTATTGTGATACTGGGGAGTAGAACCTGGCGCCTCACACACGCTTTTTTTTTTCCCAAGTGTTCAAGCTCTTCACTAAGCCATATCCCTAGCTCATTTTTTTACTTTCTATTTTGAGACAGGATCTCACTAATTTATGCAGGCTGCCTCTGGCCTCAACTTTCGATCCTCTGCCTCCTCCTCCCCAACTGCTGGGATTAAAATCATGAACCACATACCAGTCTGGAGAACAGGACATTTAAATTGGGCTTTGTAAAGGGTAGGATAGGCTGGGATTTAGCTCAGTGGGTAGAGTGGCTGCGCTGCAGTCTCTGAGGCCCCGCGATCAATTCCCAGCACCACAAAAATGGGAGCAGGGCCTCCCAAGGTAATCCCGAAGCACTCAGCCATTGAAAACACTATGAGGGTCGCTATGAGTTGGATACCGACTCGATGGCACCTAACAACAACAACAACAAAGGGTAGGAGAGGGGACATGATAAAAGCATGGTATATGCATGTATAGAAATGTCCTAGTGAAACCTATTAATTTGTACAATTAATTTGTGCTTATAATTATAATACAAAAGATTAAAAAAAATACTACTGTAGAGATATTCATTTGACTAAGAAAGCCAGAAATAAAGGAAAAGTAAAAATAATAAATTGAGCCTGAAATAAAGGAACAAAAAATAATATTAATTAGCCTTTAGCTAAAGTCTGTCACATAGAAAACAATGAGTCTATAAGATATTTATAATAATTTTCAAGTTCCAAATCAGAACTAATATTTAGGACCATTCAATAATGTACTAAAGAACACATAGCTAGTAAATAATGAGGTTGGATTTTATTCAGTAGGTTCCTAATTCTTTCCACTGTTCTATAAAACAGGATAGTGTCGATAAATAGTTGATAATTCCACAAAAGTATAGAACCATATATTATGTTACTGGTTAAGTTTCTCTAGGGGTTCCTTTATGTTAACAATGTTGTTGTTGCTGTTGTTGTTGTTAGGTGCCATCGAGTCATGTCAGATTCATAGTGACCCTCATAGGGTTTCCAGTGGCTGATTGTTTCAGGATTGTGTCGGGAGTGGATTGCCACATCCTTCTCCCATTTTTGCGGTGCTGGGAACCGAACTCAGGACCTCAGAGACTGCAGAGCAGCGCTCTACCAACTCAGCTAAATCCCAGCTCCATGTTAACAATGAGCTAACTATAACAAGATATGTCCAGAAATTTCCCCTAAACCATATTCAAATAAGTAGTGGAGTTAGGATTAAGTTATCTCATTCCAACTTTAATACTCTTCTTTCTTACTATCCTGTAAAGTAATTCAAGCAGGATATAGAAGAGGGAATAGTCAGGAAAAATAAATACAAACTAACAACATTCACCACTCTCCTAGGTGCCAAATATTAAAAGTCAATGAACTTGGCTTTACAAATGAAAATCAGTGCATTAGATAACAGACCGAAGGCTCTGTCAAAATGAGTAAACCATCATAGTGTGATACCCAGAAGGCCAATAGACAGGGCCATTTGTTTGTCAGGAAAATATTATTCTATGAAATTTTATTTAAAGACAAATGTATGAGGGAGAAGCCACAATCATATAATATTTTCAATATTACATCAAAATATTTCTATTTCCTTTTTATTTTTTATTTATTATGGACCCTATCCAATATCATTCAGCCTTGCCTTATTACTGTTTTTGCTATATTGATACTTATATTGATAAGTATTTTACTTATTCTAGCCATGCTATTGTCTACCTGGTTGAATTTCTTGGATTATAGCCAGACTAAAAAAGAATAAAGAAGGAAAAAAATGTCTTTAAATCAACTGGATTTATAATCAATGTTCCTTACTTCTGAGTAGAATGGAGCATATTTAAATAAACACCTAAAAGAATTTCATATAGCATCTTTAAAAAAAGGGACTATCACATTTAGATAGTACAAACACATTGAAATTTACTGTCATTCATTCTGAAAGAATGCAAGTGTGACTAACTGTGACTTACTGTAAATTTCAAGCTGCATAAAAATCTTTCCAGGCAGTAATGATTCACAAATGGCTAATCACCTCACAGCCATTTTGTCTTTAAATGAAAAATTTAAAAATTAGTGATTGGTATCAAATGTAATTTCAAAATAATTGTGAGTATAAACTATATTTGATTATTTGACTTATTATTTTGTGACATTCAGACTTATAGTTGGGAGTACTCACTAAGATAGGAAGGTCAGCATCTGAAGAAGTTTATAGGAAAGGAAAGGTATTTAAAACATTAATAGTTTTTTGAGTCTTCTTTTTTTAAGCCATAAAATTGGGATGTTTATAGGCATCTGATATGAATTCAGAGCTATTCTGGAAATAGCAGAATCATAAAAATGGCAATATCATGTGTCCTTAAAGTAAGGACAACTACTGTTTGCGAATTTTAGCCTTATAGAATTTTTAACATTTCAATGGAGTAAGAATTTTTAACATTTCAATGGAGTAAAAACAAACTTTTTAAAATCATATTGACATTTAGTTTCACTGAACAGGACACCGTAGGGCTATGATGTATCTTGGGAAGTCATTTAAATCAGATTTCAAGCAGTATTTCAGTTGTACAATATAAAAGGCAAACATCTGAATAAAATTCCAGAACACAGTTAACTTCACCTGACTATATACAATTTCATATGCATATTAGGTGTTTTGAATTAATTTCTTTTAAATTTTATTTTGGAGTGAAAGAAAACTAGTAAGGGTCTCTTACAGTGTTATGGCCCCCATGTGTCTGTTAGCCTGTTGTGCTGTGGGGCTTTACATGTTACTGTGATGCTGAAAACTATGACACCTGTATATCAGATACCAGCAGGGCTCCCCATGGTGGACAGATTTCAGATGAGTTTCCACAGTAAAACAGACTAGGAAGAAGGACCTGACAGCCCATTCTCAAAACAGTCATTGAAAACCATGTGAATAGCAGAGAAGCACTGTCAAATATAGTGTCATCAAATGAGTCCCCAGGCTGGAAGGCCTTCAAGAAACAACTGAGGAAGAGTTGCCTCCTCAAAGTAGAGTTGATCTTACTGACAGGAATGGGGCAAAGCCCCTGGGGCCTTCTTTTGCTGATGTGTTACAAATCAAAATGAGCAGAAACAATGTCTGCAACATTGGGCTCAAACATAAAAAGATTGTATGCATTGCATAGTGTTGGGTAGTGGTTTGTTCTGCTGTGCTTAGGGTCACTATTAGTCGGATTCAGCTCATTGGAACCTAACACCACCACCAAAACAGTGTTAAGGATTCTGCTGTGGAAGGTGGGATGGGGAGGAGAAACAATGTAAAGGGACAAAGGGGGAGAGGATAATCTCAATGTAAATGTAGCAACTTCATGAGTACATGGGAAAAAAAGAGGAATATAATCCAAATATGATATAAGTTTTATTATATTCTAGTCAAGGGGCTGGGATTTAGCTCAGTTGGTAGAGCACTGCACTGCAGTCTCTGAGGTCCTGAGTTCAATTCCCAGCATTGCACAAATGGGAGAAGGACCTGGCAATCCACTCCCAAGGCAATCCCGAAACAGTCAGCCATTGAAAAACCTATGAGGGTCGCTATGAGTCGGATACCAACTCGACGGCACCTAACA
>VMDO01003035.1:117289-132803 GCA_007922755.1 Pedetes capensis
GGATTTGTTTTGTTTTTTTTTTTTTTTTTTTTTTTTTGCCATATTTTAAAAGGTAAAGCAGTTGAATGCCTTGGGGCACACCTGTAATCCCACTGACTTGGGAGGCTGAAGCAGGAGGATAGCAAGTTCAAAGCCAGACGCAGCCTATGAAACTTAGTGAGATTCTGTCTCAAAATCAATAAATAAAATAGAATAAAATAAATTCAATAAAAATAGGGCTGTGTGTACAGCTCAGTGGTATAGCAATTGGATAGCATGACCAAGACCCATGGTTTAAACCATCCTCCATTACTGAAAAAAAAGGAGCTATGAAAAGACAGAATTTAAGAAATGTACATATACTATTGTCCTACACCATCTCATGAAATCTCATTTCTCTTCTGAACAGTGGTTAAAAGGCAGGCATTGTATCCAATTTGGTCATTGTTTTCCTCCAGTGTGTTTGACATAAGGATGGGTGATCTCAGAAGTTAATTGTGATTTTAGATTCCCTGATCTTACTGAAGTGTGACAATGAGTCCATCAGCTTTTAAAACTACTACTGTAGCTGTCTTCCTAGTTTTGAAATTGGGCTACTAATCGAGTGGCTTGAAGGAGTTGAGTTACAAAGCATGTCCTAAGATACTTGATTTTAAATACCATTAGACATGGGTAATATGAGAAGATTGACTTTACATAAATGAGGTTGATTTTATTTTACACATTTATGAACATCATTATTCTTTCTATTGAAATAGTCTTCATTGATTATAATAGAAAGATGATTATGGTATTGCTGGAAATGTTCAGTAGTACAAATGTTTCACATTGCATTTTTTAAAATAAAAGAATGTGAGTGGTTATATATACAAACACTACAAATACATAGATAAAACACAACTGAGAAAGTTCATCTATGACCATTAGTGGTAATGATAGGTGACTATAAAGTGTCAGTGTCCCACATCCATGGCCATTTAGCTTTGTGCCTCCATGTCATGTACTTATTTCACTCAAAAACTTTTAAAAGTACATAGTTCTCTTTCTCAGAAAGTCAGCTTTATGGCTAGATGACATTTTCCATTGTGTTTTAAAATTCATAGAATCATATATTTGTTTTGCCTGATGAATAATTTACTAAAATAAATAATGTTAGAGATCTTTTAAGTCACTTTACATTAGGATATATTTAAATGTCATCAGTGAATTTAGAGCCAGGAATTACAATTCTAAGAGATGGATCAAATTTACCTTCTTATAACAAACAGTTTAGCAATGTAGAAAAATACACAACAAACATTACACTACATCCACTTTCATATGAGTATTTAACATCTCAAGGTTACACAGAATTCTATATAGAATTGCTGAACTACATCAGTAAATAATAAACTATTTTTCCTTCTTACTATATAGATTTGAACAGAAATTTAAACAAATGACAACAAACTACAGGATAAAGAATAGTAATATGACAAAGGATAAAGAATCTGACTTACCTTCTTTACTTATTTAAACAAGGGTAAATGGTTAAATTAGTATATTGCATTATTGAAAGTTACTGATTGAAAGTTACTGAAAGTTACAGCTCATGATCGCTGACTTTGAAAGCTCCTTTCTTGTTCCAATCATAAATTCCACCAAGAAGAAATAAAGAAAATTATTGTGGATTATTCTCAATTTATTGCCATTGAGTTTAATAATATAAAATGAGAAGCAGGATGAAATGGCACAATTTTGTCTTTACCTACATCTATGATCAGTGAAGGTTCATAGTTCTTAGAACATTATTAGGCTTTGTTTCTACCCTATCATAATCCCTGAATGTGTTCTTCTTCATTTACTGCTTCTTCTCATAGCTTCAGTGTTATATATTAGAGTCATAAACAATTTCTCCCCAGTAGTGGTTCTTGATTCTGAGTGCAGAAAAAATTAGGTTTATATCAGCGACAGTGTCCTTAATGGGGAAGAGGAAAAACAGTAAATATTTTTCTGGGCATTGAAGGTTCACATGAAAACTGGGAGAATTAGAGACTTCAAATGATACCTGAGTTGACCCAGACATTGTTTTGATTAATGTTTGCACACAGAAGTGGGTGGTGGCAGCTAGGCTAACAGCCTCGTAAAGGTATAGTAATATATCCCTCCGTCTCATGGTGCTCATGGAGGGAAGGCCAAAATGGGAAGAAATCTGGCTCCAACACACAGTTAGTAGCCAATATGTCTAGATTTGGAACAACATAGGATGGGCTGATAGAGAGATGATCTAGGAAACAGAAAACATGTCTACTACTGTAGAGTTCCAAGTCAAAGCAACCAGGAATAAGTCAGGTACCTAATCAAGATACCAGGAGTCCAGGCAAGAGGAGTAAGGTTGAAACAGAGGTATACTGAGCTTCACTGAAACTTTAATCCAGTCCTGACTGTGGTCAATCCATGTTTCAGTTAAGATGCCAATTTGCTTTGTACTTGCCTAAGGGAGATGAAAAATGAAAACTGTAGTCTCTGGAGACAGAGAGCACCACCTGTAGGTTCTTTGCTTCTCTCATTCTAAATATGACAAACAAGAAGAAAATATAATTAGCAATCAATGTAATAAAAAAGAAACAGATGCCCAGATGATAAAATAATTGAAGTTTAAAAAAAGAATTTTATTTTTCAGTGGTGCTGCCTGCCATGTTAAAGTGCAGAATTTATGTTATTTCAAGCTCTAACCAATCATCACCCCAAACCACATTTTTCTCTACTAAATTACATATGAGAAGCATTAACTCAGCTGATGCCTTAGTGCAATAAATTATAGGAGAAACCAAAACATTTCTCTCCAAAGAGTTATGTCTAACATGTTAAAACAGAAAAAAATTAAGGTTATAAAAATGAAAGGATTGTGAAGTGTACAAAGTATTTGGAGTGCTAAATTAAAGAATGAATCAACATTCTAGGTTTTAAAAATATGTGAAAATTTGAATTTTATATAATTTAAGCAACAGATTGACTACATTGGAAAATAATTTAGTTAATTGGAAAACAATGCCTAATATAACAAACAGGGAGAGAAAAAGAAAAAAAATCAGAAAAAAAGATAAGAAAACTATGGTACATGCTCAACAAGTCCAAGAAACATCTCCCTTGTACCCATTTAGAAGGAAGAAATAGGCTGATTAATTTACTTTTGATTTTAGTATGATTTAGGAACAGTAGAGCCATCATCTCTGAAGGCTTTATTCCAGAATAAATGAATGAGTAGGGTTATGCCAATATTGGCATAGACCTGAGCAGAAAAACTAACAGTGGGCTTTCCCAATAGAAAGGCATATTCATCCAGCAGGTTAAAGTTCTGTTTGCCAATTAAATGGGTCATCCTCAGATTATCTTTGACTTTAAATCCTTTTACAGCATGTTCTCTGACCGCTTACAGAATTGAAAAACAGTGGGAAATAAAGGAACCTATTTTTCTTCTGGTTCTTGAAGGAAAGTCACCTTGGAAATGTAAAGGTCATTTTTTAATATGAATAATGGGGTCTTTCGGGGAATGACAAGCACTGTTGAATGATCCAGATTTCAGGAAATAGCAGAGCCATGAAGAGACAATTTTGTGACAATTGGAGGTTGTCCTGTATAAGTTGGTACCCTTTAGAGGACAAAGCTGGAGAAACAAAACACAATGATGTCAAGAGACTCTTGGTGCTGGTGGCTAGCTATAGGTCATAAAATTCTATTGCTTCCAATTGAAAGTTCAAGCAATCTTGTTGATTATGTGATTCAATTATAAATAAGAAACTTATTATCACCTGGGTTAGTAAATAACATATCTTTGTTTGTGTTTGTTTTGTTTTGAGACAGGATCTTGCTATGTAGCCCCAAGCTGACCTGGAATTCACTATGTAGCCCAGGTGGGCCTCAAACTCACATGCTTCCTGCCTCTGCCTCCCAAGAACTGGGATTACAATGTTATTGATGGATGCCATCCGTCACATCTAACTCATAGCAATCACAGATACAACAGAACATAACACTCCCTGACACACTACTGTATCTAGCACTATTGTTGTGTTTTTCTGCTATTAATAGAGTTTTCAATGGCTGATTGTTTTGGGAGTGGACTGCCGGGTCCTTCTCCCAAGCCTACAGCTCCCAGTGTTCCCAGTCGGTCTTCCATCCAAGTACTAACCAGGCCTGATGCTGCTTAGCTTCCGAGATCAGATGAGATTGGATGTCAGGGTGGTATGGTTGTAGAGTAGGATTAAAATAGTGCATATTTAATAAATCAAATAATAAATTATTTTCTTTATGAACTAATCCATTGTAGCACTCAGTTATTGCTAGGTGCCACTGAGTCCTCTCTGACTCTTAGAGACACTCATAGGGTTTTAAATGGTTGATTGTTTTGGGATTGCCTCGGGAGTGGATTTCCACGTCCCTCTCCCATCTTTGTGGAACTTGAGACCTCAGAGAATGCAGAGCAGTGGTCTACCAATTGAACTAAATCCCAGCTCCATAGCAGTCAGTAAGAGTTAGTAATTCTGTCTAAATGATGACAGTATTATGAGTCCATAAAGTCATATGTCTAGTGAGAGGTAATAGCAACACCAAAACAATAACAACAAATTTATAATCACAACACCCCAAACAGGTACTAAAATGCTTATGAGAGGCTTTTGACTTATCAGTGAGAGCATCTGAGAAGAAAATCACGAAAACATCGAAGAAGAGGTCATGGATGAGCTTCTCTGATGGTGACAACCATGGGGACAATTAGAAAATTAAAAACAACAAAAATGCATGAGAATAATCCCAGACTGATATGTAGAATACACCCTGAATCACAAGAAATTCTCTTTAATATTATTGAGGCAATTAATTATAGTGTTCATTTTTGACATTTATTGTGAGTACATTCATAGCAGTCTGTATAAACACAGAGTACTTTGCTTAGTATTTGTCTCTCAACAAGACAAGTACCATAGATTTAAAGATCTATTTTCTTTCCATTGTGCCCAGCAATGAATGGAAAGGAATGTTATGTAAAAAAGGAGTTTAAATGTTTTGAAGTATAGATGAAAGAATGGTGGTTGGGTGATTGTCATTTAGAAGTTATAAAAAAGGAACAGAATGCTAATCCCCAGTAACCAGAGAACTTGAAGTGAAGGGATATACATGAAATAAATTGTAAAGAAGTTCAGCAAGAGAATACAATGAAGGAAGTGAGAAATTTTTCTTAAAGTCATCTAATAAAAGAGTCATTTTTCAATTATACATTTGTGTCACTTAAGTTTTATTTTGAAATTTAAAGTGATAGTAACTTGTTTTATACTCTAAAGTCAAAATATATCAAAGCTAAACTCTTCTAGTTGAGGAAGGGCATGACTACACTAGAAACAAATTAAAACTTGTTTCTGTGGCAAAGCAGAAGAACTAATTAATTAAACATCAAAGTTCACGTAGTGATTGAAACCAAAGGTAGTGTCAGTATTGGAGAGAGAATATATATGTGTGTGTGTGTGTGTGTGTGTGTGTGTGTGTGTGTGTGTGTGTGTGTATCCACACACACATATATACATACATACATGCATACATACATATACACACATACATATATATGTGTGAATACATATGTATGTATATATACATGTTGTTGTTGTTGTTAGGTGCTGTCGAGTCGGTATCCGACTCATAGCGACCCTCATAGGGTTTTCAATGGCTGAGTGCTTTGGGATTGCCTTGGGAGTGGATTGCCAGGTCCTTCTCCCATTTTTGCGGTGCTGGGAATTGAACTCGGGACCTCAGAGACTGCAGCGCAGCGCTCTACCCACTGAGCCAAATCCCAGCCCCGTATATATACATACACACATATATATATACATATACACACACACATATATAATATGTGTATACATATATATATATATGTATTACCAGTGAGGTGATTCATTTCTTATTTTTACTGGGTTTAAGTTAAAGACTTCCTTTTTTAGTACTCTTCTTGATACTTTTGGGAAATAGGAAATGTTTAGAACTAAAAGATCTAGATATTATTTATTTCTTCAAAATGTCTCAAGAACTCTGTTATCTGCAGAACAAAGTAAATTTCTCCAGCTTGATATTCTCATGATTCTTCAGTCTCATTTGAATTAAAATTTTTAGTATTATTATTGGTAACATTTTTCTGTATGTTTTCTGCCTGAGCTACCAAATTTATTTTACCAGAGGTGCTGTTCTTTCCCTATATCTAACATATGCTTGGGGGCTTGGATTTAGCTCAGTTGGTAGAGTGCTGCGCTGTAGTCTCTGAAGTCCTGAGTTCAATTCCCAGCACTGCAAAAATGGGAGAAGGGTCTGGCAATCCACTCCCAAGGCAATCCCGAAACAGTCAGCCATTGAAATCCCTATGAGGATCGCTATGAGTCGGATACTGACTTGACGGCACCTAACAACAACAACAACAACAACAACAACATATGCTTGGTTATGTAAAACTCTCCTCGATATTTGAGGATTTCACTTCTGTTGCGTTTATAGAATTCCTCTTCATGCTTGCTGTGCTCCCTTTCTTGGTAGTCTAACAATACCTTTTGTGTAGTCAAAGAATACCTAAGATAGACATCATTTTGGAATGCCTTCCTTTAACAAGAAGTTACCTATAATTTCCCTGCCATTTGTTTCAATAAAATTTAAGGTAGGTACATGTTGTCTCTATGTTTTATTCTCCATGGCTGTTTATGCTTGGATTTTCTGCATGAAAGGTATAAACTAGCATGATGATGAATCAATAAATGAATAAGGATGTCATTCTACTTTCATATAGTATTGAGTGCAACAGATTGCTGCAGAAATATTGTTCTCTACATTTTATATTTTGAATTATTAATGACTAAATTACCATATTTCAAGGTTCACATATCCCGTTCTGTGTGAATAAAAAAAGGTGTTACTTTAGAGTGAGGTGGGAAGCCTTACATACTGTGATATATTCATATTTGCAAGAAGGTTTTCCATATGTTGTTTCCATGGTCATTAGGAATTACTTTGAAATTATCTTTCAGATCATGTACTTTCCTTTCAGTTATTAATTTCTCCCACATTTTTCTTCTTAATACAATAAAATTACTTCTAAACATTTGAAGTAATGATATTTTTAACAACTAGGTAGCAACCTACTCTGAAATTCCACTTTAAGGTTAATATGGCTACTTTAATAAACTTAGGACATTTATAATCTTCCATTGACCTCTAAAGAGCACATTACCTTCAACTTGTAGAATTTCTGATTTTGATTGGATCAGAAGAATAGAGATTGATACTTCTTCATTGTACTTTTACCTTGAAGATGTTAAGAAAAAAATACATATATATATATATATATATATATATATATATATATATATATATATATATGGAAAGCTGGTCTTCCAAGATATCTGAAGTAATTTTGCTGTCTCCAGAGTGGTAGATAGTCATGATAAGCACATAAACTTTGGAGTGCTTATCTAAACACTACTCTTATTTCAGCCATCACTTTCTGTTTGTTCTAGGATAGACAAACTTGGATGTTAAGAGATTGAAGCAGAGGGAAAATAAGAATAAGATGTAAATAATTTTATTTAGATTCATTTCCTTGTTCTTGTTTTTAATTTATTAGTATGATGTAAAAGCAAGCCTCACATCTGAAATTTTGCATGAATCCTTTAGGCTTATATTTTTGCAATATCAGGACATACATTTATGAGTTTCATGAAATTATTTTTTAAGAAAACAATCACTCTCCATAACTGAAATCCCTGGCTCTGAATTTGCTCTAAGGAATCCCGAGACTGTAAATTTTAAATTAGAAGAGAAAAACCTCTGTCATTTATTTTGAGTATTGCCCACGCCATGTGCAGTGACTTAAAAAAACACATACACATGTATGCTTATTTAATCCTCAGGGAGGCAAAAAGGAAGACTCAAGTTAATCCAGTCTAATAAATGGACATTATTTATTTAAAATAAAGAAATATATGCAAACTGGGATGCTTAGTAGAATCTTAAGTATGAATTCATGTCTATGCCTCTGTGACTTAAAATATTGAAACAAATGTGGTAACTAACACTAAAATCTCCGTTTGATACTTGAAAATTGTCAAGATGTCTATAGGAATGCTAAAGTAAATATTTAAAGTTTCATATAAACATTGATTATTTATTTTTATACCCCATGAAGATGTCATTAAACTATTTTCCATCTCCAGGAAGATGTAAAAATCAATAGAGTGGATCAATAAGTTGTTGTTGTTAGGTGCCATCGAGTCAGTTTCTGACTCACAGCAACCCTCTGTACAACAGGGGAAACGCTATTGTCAGTGCTTCTCTGCCGTTCATAGGGTTTTCAATGGCAGATTGATTTTTGGGAGGGGGTTGCCAGGTCCTTCTCCCAAGCTTATAGCACCTGGTGTTCCCTTCTGGTCTCCCATCCAGGTACTAACCAGGCCCAACCCTGCTTAGCTTCCGAGATCTGACAGGATGGGATTCCACAGGACTATAGCTGCAGGTGGATCAATAAGTAGTATCCTTCATTATTACATATATTTACCTTTTTGGTTGGAGATTGTATCAAAGAAGAAGATATCATGAAAAAAGTCAGTAAGTCAAATAACTATTCATTCATTTCACACTCATTTCAAGTTCCTATAAGTAGAAGATGAGATAACTAGGGTGAATTATTTTTTAACAGAGTATAATTTAATCTTGGTTAAATTGACTGTAATAGGCATACACTATTTTATTTTTAAATCTTAAAGGTACTTTACAAAAATACAATAACATGTTCCTAAATCACTTAAGGCTGGGACAATCAGATGTCTGAATTTCACCTACCATATTTTTTATTGTTCTTTTGTATGCTGTGTAAAACAATTTATTAAAGTATAATTGACACACAAAAAACTGTACAAAATGAATGTAAACAAGTTTGAAAATAATTCTATATGAATGAAAGTCTTATCAAAATTAATGCCATAAATAAATCCATACCTTTTGAAAATTGCTGCCCCACTGGATTATTGTTGTTGATATGCATGCTTAACATAATTTGACTCAATGAGCACATTTTTATCATACAATGCAATACTATTACAATAGAAACTGTTGTACAGTAAATCCCAAGGACATTTCATTTTGTACAACTAAAAATTAGTATCTCGTAACCAATATATCACTTTCTCCCCTTTCCCCAAGATCTTTACTTCTTTGTGTTTCAATATTTTGGGGTCTTTATATTAGTGGTAGAATGTAATATTGGTTTCTCTGCATCTGTTTTTTTAACTTAGTACAATTTCCTCAGCAGTTCACCATATTGTCACAAGCATCAGAATTTCTTTCATTTTTATGGCTATATAGTATTTGATTATAGATTCATGTCTCACTTTTTAAACATTCATTAATGAACTTTTAGTTTGCATCTGCTATAGATGTTATAAATAATGCTGTAATGATTATGAAAGTGCTGATATCTCATTGTGATAACTACAGTTCCTTTGGGTATAGAATCCAAAGTAGGATTACAGAATCTTCTTATTGTTTCAGTTTTTAATTTTTTGAGTTAACTCAATTCTATTTCCTATATTGTCCACAACAGTTTGCATTCATAGCAGGAGTGGGGAGTGTGTACTGTGACTATACAAATGAAGCAGTTATTATATTCTTCAGATCCTCACTAACTCTTCTGTTTTACTTTTTTTTCTTATAAAAACCATCCTAAGTGGTGTGATGTGATAGCAGATTATGGTTTTGCTTTCTATTTCCTTGATAACTAATGATGGTGAGCACTTTTTCATGAAGCTATTGGTGTGTTTATGGAGTAAGATAAGCATGCAACTGCAGTTAGTTGTCTAATGATAATTACATCAAGAAAACAAGACCATTTACATTAGTATAAAATAAAATATTTAGGAATACAATTTAATGAGGAATCAAATATATATATATATATATATATATATATATATATATATATATATATATATTTTTTTTTTTTTTTTTTTTTTTTTTTGGCAGTACTGGTGTTGAACTCAGGGCCTCAGGCTTGCATGTTTTGTGAGTGGTGTACCACTGAGCTGCCTCCTCCCAGCCCATTTTTTTATTTTTTGAGACAGCGTCTCACTAAATTAGGCAGACTGCCTCTGGTCTCTAACTTGCAATCCTCTTGCCTTTGCCTCTCAAGTCTCTGGGATTATAGGCCTGAGCTACTGTGCTCAGCTCAGGAGTTAAAATTCTTTATTTTTTTCAAAATTTGAAAGAAAATGATGAATGATATTTCAATAGACTCAAATAAATGGAAATATATTCTGTGTTCTTTGATTAATGTTTTGTTGTTAGAAGCCTTTAGTTGAGTCCTACTGACAATGACCCTATGTACAAGAGAATGAAATACTCTCTGGCACTCTGCCAGGCACAGGATCTTTTTAAAATTTAACCCTATTGTTGTAGATACTATTTCAATCCATCTAATTGAGGATCTTCACTTTTTTGTTGTTTTGAACCACCACTCTCCCAAATATGATGTTTTTTTCCAAAGATTGGTCCCTCCTGACATGTCCAAAATATGTAATATCCAGTCTAACCATCCTTGCTTCCAAGGAGCACTCTGGTTGCACTTCTAGGACAGATCTGTTGGCTCTTTTGGCACTCGACGGTATACTCAATATTAGTTTCCAGTACTATAATTTAAAGAACACTAATTCTTTTCCTGTCTCTCTTATTCAACATTCAGCTTGTCCAAGCATATGATGCAACTGAAAATACCATGCCATGAGTCAGGAACTCCTTGTCTTCAATATGACATCTTTACTTTTCAGCACTCTAAAGAGGTCTTTTGCAAAAGCTATTCCCAGCACAATGCACCTTTTGGTTTCTTGATTATTGCTTCCATGGATATTGATTGTAGAATCAAGTAAAGCAAAATTTTGGACAACTCAATCTTTTCTCCATTTATCATGAAGTTCCTAATTGACTCTGTTGTAAAGATTTTTGTTTTGTTGATGTTGAGGCACAATCCATATGGAAGGCTGTGTTCCTTGATCTATAGCAGTAAATGTTTTAAATCCTCTTCAGTATCAGCAAGCAAAGTTGTGCCATCTGTATAACTCATGTTCTTCAAGAGTCTTCCTCAAATGCTGGTTACATATTCTTCTACATAAAGTCCCTCTTCTCAGATTATTTGCTCAGCATAGAGATTAAAGAGGTACCGTGACACAATACAACCCTGATACAAAACTTTCTTGACATTAAACCAAGTAGTATTTCCTTGTACTGTTTGAATGACAGTCTCCTGGTCCATGTAAAGATTCCTCCTGAGTATGATTAAATACTCTGATATTCCCATTTTTCTATTTGCAACGTTGTTCATAATTTGTTGTGATCCATACAGTCCAATGCCCTTGCATATTCCATATAACATATATAGACATCTTTCTGGTATTCTCTGCTTTCAGCCAATATCAATATGACATCACTAATCATGTCCCTGGTTCCATGCCCATTTCTCCAGCTCTTTGTACTCATCATTCATTATATTTGATTTGCAGTGAAAACATCACTGGTCTCACAAAGTACTATCATGCAATCTCCAGCATCATTTTTTATCACCAATGCCATATTTTCCAATTATTGAGCTGTCTTTGTTTCTAACATTTGCATTCCAGTCACCAGTAATTATCAGTGCATTTTGATTGCATGTTCACTTAATTTCAGACTACAGAATCTGGTAAAAATCTTCCCTTTCTTCATTCATATTAACTGTCCTTCCTTGTAGACATATGGATATTATTCTGTCACTGAAACCACTGTACTTCAGGACAGATGTTGAGTTTGTTTGTTTTTTTTTTTTTTTGATGAAGAATGCAATCCCATTTCTTTTTATGGTTTCGTTCCACATATATTAGACCATCCGATTATCAGATTCAAAATGACCCATGCAAGTCCATTTTCACTAACTGATGCTTAGAATGTTGATGTTTATGAACTTCATTTTCTTTTTAATGATTTCTAATTTTCTTAGATTCATGCCACATGCATTCCATTTTCTAATTATTACTGGATGGTTATAGCTGTTTCTTGTCATTTTGAGTTGTGCCACATCAGCACATGGAGATTCCTGGGGCTTTACTCCATTCCCATCAATAAGGTTGATTAGTACTCTTAATACCGGTAAAATGTCCATATTGTACAACGTAATCCAGAATGTCAATAAAATTCCCTTCAAGAACCGAATTTCATGTTTTTACATACAAAAAAATCCTAAAATCTATATGGAACAATAAAACAATTGAATAGCAGAGTAATTTTAAGCAAGAATGACAAAGCTACAGCAATCACACTTTGTGATTTTTAATGATATTACAAAGCTGCAATAATCTAAACACTATTCTATTGGCATAAAAACAGAGATGTATATATCAATTGAACAGAACTGAGAATCTAGGAATAAACTCCAAAATGTATAGTCAACTGATACTTGACAAGCATGCTAAGAATGAACTTTGGGTGAAAGTATAGTGTCTCTAATAATGGCATTAGGAATAGAAGATGCTCATATACAAAAGAATATAATTGTCCAATTAAAAAACATTGATATTTAATTTATTGGATATGGGATGCATTCACACTAGTACATTTTACTGCATTTTCATCACTACAAATAAAACCCTGGTGCCTTTTATCTCATTTTTCTTTCTCCACATTACCTTCAATCCCTGCCATAAGCAACCACTAAATTTCTTTCTGACTATTAATTTGCCAATTTGAACATTTCATATAAGTGGAATCATGCAACATATGGTCTTTTGTGACTATCTTCATTTACCTCATGGCATTTGATCTTGTCATATCTCTGAAGCTAAGCCAGCTCAAGCCAGTTTAGTCCTTGATTGTGAGACCAGTTGGGAATAATGGGTGCTGTTAGGCTCGGAAGAATGACACTGTAGCCCACTCCTGAAAGAATCAGCCATTGAAAGCCTATGAATAGCAGAGAAGCACTGACAATTGTGCTGGGCATGGCACAGTGTTGTATAGTATTTTGTTTTGTTGTACGTAGGGTTGTTATGAGTCAGAGTTGACTTGATGGCACCTAAGAACAACAATAATGTTTTTTTTAATTCCATGTAAATATTTCACCTTTTCTTTTCAGTGGTCACTGTTTGCACTATATACATACATACATACATATGTGTATATATATATATATATATATATATACACACACACACACATATATGTGTGTGTGTGCATGTGTGTGTGTGTATACATATATATGTAAATGTTCCATCTTTGTCTTTTAATTTATTTAACCTTTAAGTTTAAAATCTACTGCTGGTTGGGCATCTTGACATGTGCCTGTAAAACCAACTAGTAGGGATTCTGCTGAGGGAGGAGTATTGCAAATTTGATGTCATGGGCTGTGGAATTCAGCAAGGCCCTTACTAAATACATATTTACATACATTTATACATTCATACAGGGGTCAAGGGGTGCAGCTCAATGGTAGAGAACTTGCCTAACATAAATGAAGGAGTGGGTTCAATTCCCTGGTATTGCAAAATAGTTTATTGACTATAAACACCATATTGCATCATGCTTTTATTCAGCTTCTTAACTTCTGGCTTTTTATTGGATTGTTTAACACACTGTCATTTGATGTTCTTTTTAATATGGTTCTCTTTACATCTACCAGTTTAATTTGTGTTCTTCAAGTTTTGAGGGGTTTTGTTGTTATTGTTGTAGGGCTTATAATATACATCTTTCTTTCATTATATTTAAATTTATACAAGGTTAATTTTTCTGAAATATAGCAGTATTCCTTTCATATAGACCTACTTCATTTTGCTCCTTTTTGTGCTATGTTTATGCATATTCTATAACAGAGAATAAAACTTGTAACAGAAACAGTTATGGAATGAAATAGGTGATGATGTTAGCAGACAAGTATATAAAAACAAGCAACTATAATTATGTTCACAGGATTAGAGAAAGAAAAAATATTTACTGGGAAATCCTATCAGATATGTGTCCCTTAGGGACCACAAGACAGTTTTCAGGGGAAAGAATATTATCTTGCGAATTACCATCAGAATTAAGAGAAGGAAATATGGCCTAGCCAAGTTTCTGAGCAGAAGATTCCAGGAAGGTCCAGGGCCAATGGTAGGTACTAATTGCAGCTTGAGTACAGGAATATAGAGTAAGGGAATAAAATGCTAATCCTGGATGAGAGACAGCAATACTTGCAGAAAAAAAAATCATCAGAATTGTTTTCAAGTATATTATTTTTTATAGATTCCTCAAGGAATTTAAAACAACTAATGCTAATAGCCTTAGTGGAAAATACAGATGGCATGTAATTGAACAGATAATTTTACATAGCAATGGAAAATGTAAGAAAGACTAAAATGAAAATACTACAAATATTAAAAAAGTCATAGTCATAGAAATGAAGAGTAGAATTTATGGGCTTGTTATCAGATTCAACCCAGCTGAAGAAATGACAGATTTGATGATATGGCAATGCAAATTACACCAGTTGAAACCCAAAACAAAAAAAAAGAGAGAGAGAGAGAGAGAGAGAGAGAGAAAGAGCCCAAATAGCAAAGCAGAGCATACAACCCTTGCAAGACAATACCATATAGGAAAACCATACCAAACTAGAATAGCATAAAGAGAAGAAAGAGAAAATGGAAGAGATGGAAAAAATTGAAGTTATATTGGCCATATTTCATCCAAAAATTAGTGACAAACTCTATATACAGTAGATTCTAGAAGATAAGAAAACACAGAAGAGGCCACATTAAAAAGTTGCAATGCCTAGGAGAATCACATCGAAACTGGAGAAAACCAAAGCCACAGAGAAAATATTCAAGGCAATCAGTATAAAACTATTGTGCAGAAATCAACTGAATTTAAACCAGGAAATTATAAAGAGTAATGAAAGAGAGATGTGATTGTCCATATATTAAAATCAGACAAAAATATTTTATAAATTTTGTGAGAGGCAAAAGGGCATTAAAAATATATTAATAAAAGCTTCAATCCACCAAGAAGTTATTACACTCATATATGACACAAAACTGACAGGATTAAAGAAGGAAATAGACAGTTATACAATAATAATTGGAGATGGTAATACCCGAACTCTCAACAATTGGTAGAATGACCATACAAAAGTTGAATAAAGATTTAGAGGACTTGAAAAACACAATAAGCTAATATTTATTTATGAATAAAATATTATAGCTAAAGAGCAATGTACACATTCTTCTCATGCCACATGGAACATTTTCTAAGATAAATGTTAAGCCAGAAATTATATCTCAATAAATTAAAAATAATAGCTATTATGCAAAGTATCTTCTCTGACTATAACAGAATGAGACAATCAGTAAAACAAGTATAACTGAAAAGTCATATACTTATAGAAATGAAAAATACACTTATAGATAACTTGATCAAAGAATACATTACAAGAGAAATTAAAGAATGTTTATAGATTAATGAAATTGTAAATACCACA
>VMDO01003035.1:132903-152975 GCA_007922755.1 Pedetes capensis
AAAAAAAAAAAAAAAAAAAAAAAAAAAAAAAAAAAAAAAAAAAAAAAAAAAAAAAAAAAAAAAAAAAAAAAAAAAAAAAAAAAAAAAAAAAAAAAAAAAGAAAGAAAAGAAAAAGAAAGAAAAAGAAACCAAACCCAAAGCTGTTACCAAACCCAAATAATAAATACCAGGGAAGAAAGAAATAAATCACAAACAGATAAACAATAGAAAAAATTAAACAAATTAAAATTTACTTATTTGAAAGTATCAACAAAATTAATAAGTAGTTAATGAGATGGACTATGAAACCTAGATAAGTCTCAAATTACTAAAATCAGAAATGGAAGAAAAAGTGTGAGCTGAAGGTTTTACTGGAAATTTCACCAGATTTTTTTCAGTAACAGTAGAATGAACCCAGGGCCTTGTGCAAAGAAGCCAAGTGCTCTACCACTGAGCTGCATCCCCAGGCCATTTTTACTATTATTTTATACTTGACACAGTCTTACCACACTGCACCTTCTGAATATAGTTTACAATCCTTCTACCTCAGCCTGGTGAGTTGCTGGGATTAAAATGTACACCAGAGCACCTGGCTAAATTCTACCAAATTTTTATGAAGAATTAAAACCAATTCTTCTCTAAGTTTTACAAAAAGTTGAGGTTGAGAGAATATATTCTGTTTCTATGATATTAGTCCCTATTGGTATCCACAAAATTCATATGTTGGAAACAAGCCCATAGGCAATAGCAAAAACAGTGGGAGCCTTTATAAAATGATTAGATAATAAGGTTTCATCACCATTAATGAGATTTATGTCCTTATAAAACAAGGATGAAGTATCTCTGTAGTCTTTTACATCACTTGAAGACATGGCAAGAAGGTGGTATATTTGTAGCAGAAACTATGGCATCACAAAACGTCACACCTGACTAGCCCATTATTCCTGGACTTTCCAGCCTCCATATTGTTGATGATGTTATTAGGTGCCATCAAGTCCAGTCTGACTCATAGCGACCCTATGTACAGTGAAATGTAACATACCCAGTTCTGTGATAGGTGGACGATCTTATGTTTAAGCCCATTGTTGCAAACATTGTGTCAATCCATCTGGTGGACGGTTTCCTTTTTTTCACTGACCTGCCACTCTCCCCCAAATGATGTCTTTCTCCAGCAATTGGTCCCTCCTGACCACGTGTCCAAAATAAGTAAGATGCCGTCTAGCAATCCTTGCTTCCAAGGAGAACTCTGGTTGCACTTCTAGGACAGATCTATTGGTTCTTTTGGCAGTCCATGGTATATTCAATAATTGTCTCTAGCACCATAGTTCAAAAGCATCAATTCTCCTATCTCCTTTGTTCAATGTCCAGCTTTTACAACCATATGATGCAACTGAAAGTACCATGGCATGAGTCAGGCGCACCTTCATCTTCAATGTGACATCTTTACTTTTCAATATTCTAAAGATGTCTTTTGCCACAGCTTTTCCCAAAGCAATGCATCTTTTGATTTCCTGACTGCTGCTTCCATGGGTGTTGATTGTAGGGCCAAGTAAAGCAAAATAATGGACAACATCAATCATTTTGCCATTTATTATGAAGTTGCATATGGACCCAGTTGTAAGGATTTTTGTTTTGTTGATGTTTAGTCACAATCCATACTGAAAGCTATGTTCTTTGATCTTCATCAGTGAATGTTTTAAATCCTCTTCACTTTCAGCAAGCAGAGTTGTGTCATCTGCATAATGCAGGTTTTTCCATTAATAAATTTCTATTTTTTAAAACAAATTTTCTAGTCTAGGGCACTTTGTTGTAGCAGCCTAAATGGACTAAGGCAGTCAGATTCTGAATCTAAACAGACACATTAAAAAGAAAGTCTACACTAATAACTCTTATGCGCTTCAGTGAAAAAAAGCATTAACAATATACTAGTCAAACCAAATTTAGCAGTATGTTTAAAAGTGTTATACACCATGACTAAATGGGATTTATTCCCCAAATGCAAATATGTTAGAACAAGTTCACATTAATCAATTCTTTTTTTTTTTTTTCCCTGTACTGGGGATTGAACCCAGGGCCTCGCACCTGCATTCTTGGCAAGTGCTGGACCACTGAGCTGCACTGTCAGCCCATTTTTTTTAATTTTTGAGACAGGGTCTCACTAAATTACACAGACTGCCTCTGGTCTCAAACTTGGGATCCTCCTGCCTCTGCCTCCCAAGCTGCTGGGATTACAGGCTTGTGCCACCGTGCCTGGCTTACATTAATCAAGTCTTTATGCCACATTTACAGGATGAGGAAGGTGATGATATCAATATGTGAAAAGTTACAAAATTCAGTAACTTTGCATGGTAAATACAATCAACAATCTAGACACCCATTAAGATGACCACTATAAAAAGAATTGAAAATAAAAAGTGTTGGTGAAAATATGAAGAAATTAGAACTTTAGCATACTGTTGTGGGGAAATTTTATAAAATGTTATAGCTATATGTGGAAAATATGGTGCTTCCTCAACAAACTTTGCAAATTTTGCTATATGTATTTTACCAAAATTAATAATATAAGGAAAAGTCTAATGAAGTCTGGTAGAAGCATGTAGGTTTTCTAGTATATGTTTCTCATTGTTTTAATACTTCTTGTGCCAATCATTATCTCTGTATTTGTAGGCAAATTAGCTCCACTGAGTCTTCTTTTTCTAGCTATAATTCAGGAACTATAGTAATATCTTGCAGTGTTGTAGGAATTAGGTTATGAAATGATAGAGTTCAACAAGAACTTGGGAAACCACATCTCTATAAAATGCTACTAACAATAGAATATTATTATAGAATATGTTTTGATAAATATGTATGCTTTCTGTTATTATCTGAAATGAAGCCCTTGTTTGGTGTTATTTCATAGGGCAATTATAATTTCTAAAGTTAAATCTCTTTTATAAGTCCAAACAGAATAATATACTTTATGACCTACTTCAAATAAATGGATTAAATTAAGACATTTTGTTTGTTTATCTACCTAAAAACATCCATATAAAACTTTCTGAAACTCATCAGGGATCTGAGCATTTAGTATCTGGTGGGGGGAGAAGTGCCTTGCTTCCATTAGCCAAGCAACTGTGTCCTTCATTGTATCAGATGCCACATTCCAGAGTAGGAAGGCACAATGGCTTCCAGGCAGTTTGGGAACAATTGTCATGCCCTACTAACAAACATAAAGAGAACAGTATGTTTTCCTCTATTATCCAGGGCTGTTCTTTTTACTGCTGCCTCTCTAGCTCTTTATTGTGCTAAGCAGCAGGAAGAGGGACAGTGATAATTTGAAGCCCACTTCAAACTTCAGACTGTACTCTAGTGATAACTACATGTTGCCAGAGGTAAAAGATCAGTTCCCTTTGCTCTTTACACTCAGTGCAATTTGTTGAGGAAAATCTGATAAATGTATCCAGAAGTTGTTTGACTTTGTTTTAAAATCTCCTTGGATGAAAATTCTAAAAATATAACTTGAAATCTTATAACACTTTGGCAGAGCTATTTATTATGAGATGCAAATGTTGAATGTCAGCCAAAATGGAACATGACTCCACATGCTAAATGAGATTGATTATTGATATTTTTATAAAGCTGTTATGAAAATATATGGAATGAAGGCATAAATAAGTAGTAATTAATAGAAGCAAGCTGAAGTAATAATTCTTTTGCAGAAATGAATAGCTTCTTATCAAATTGTGAGAGATTACCCCACTTAGCATAGTACTCCAAAGGTCAATCCATGTTGTAATCTGTGGCAGAATATTCTTAAAAATTTAGTAAGAGAGTAAGCAGATCCCATTGTATATATTCGTACCACAGTAATAATAATTGTAAAGCCAGCAGTCACTTACCAAGATGCATGACACTCCCCAAAGAACAATTAACAGCTGAAAGTCAGGGAATATTTGGAATCTCCATAGCTGCCCAAGAAATATTTTAAAGCAACATATAGACAATATAACACTATATATTACAATATACTATGTTATAATTTGCATACTTGAATATAAAATGCATACTTGAATACGCACTCTAAATCAATCCTTACCCATATTTTAATTATTTCCATTTGACAACTGTCATTATAAGTGAAAGTGTCTGATTATAAGATTAGTAAAAGTTGAGGAAAGCTTGAAAATTTACTTTTTTTCCCATTAAATCATTTTGCATTTTATTCTCTATTTTTCTTCCTTCCATAGAGCTATCTCTACTTCCGTATTCTATACATTATTGATATTGCTTATTGATAATTCTAGGTTTGTTTCACTTCACATATAAATATGCCACCAATCATATGTGTGATTTTATTGGGATTTAATTTTGCAAAGAGCTCATGACCACATTTTTCTTTCTGACCTTTCTCAATATCTAATGATAATTTCAGACTCTTAGAGATGTAGTGAACATCTTTCAGAGGATGACTTTCATTACTTTTCAGGTGGTTGTTTTGACAATCTTCAGTGAAACTCACATTTTACACATGTATGTTAATCGTATCTTCATGTAAGAAGTAATTGTCAAAATATTTTTAGTTGAACTCTCCTTACTTTGCAATTGCCTTTGAACAGAGTCCAGTGTAACAGATATCTCACAGCCCACTAACCTGAATGATGCTCTATTTGCATTTACTCCATTGATTGTTTCTTTTGACAACTTGGAAAGACTATTTAACCTCTATTCCTTAATGTTAGCATTGAGTTAGAGATTTCTACAGAAAATCTCAAAATAAAGCCAGTATAGAATGCCTCATACAATCAAACTGGTAATTATATTTTTATTATACAAAGAATTCTCTTTTTTTCTTATACATTTTGGATTATGACACTAATTACACAACTATAGTGTGACACTAGTCTTCACAACTACACAGTCAAACTGGATGTCTGGTTTATATCTTTCCCAAGAGGTAGATTTTGTTTTTGTTTCATTTGGGGGGGTCTTTTTTTCTTTTTTTATCTTGTTTGTTTGTAATGAGTTCTACATATGTTAAAAGAATAGACAGAATAATCACATTGGAAGTTTTCTTTATGATAAAGGTAAAAAACCCATGAAATTAAAAGACTCACTAATGGTTAACTTTCCTATGAGCCAACATATTTTGTTCGGATGTTTGTGTGTGCTTAAGCGTAGCATTAGTTTGTTAGGAAATACTGTACTAAAAAGGTATAGACAATGTAGATTTAAAGTAGAATATCAGTTAAATTTAGGTTTAGTCAAGAAAATGGGTTTGTCATACCATGTAACTGTAAAATACTTTTCTTCATACAATTATGCTACTCAGGTATTAATCTCTTGGGCTCAAATATCAAATAGATTGCATTTTATCAAGAAAGATTCTTTAGTTTGAAATCTGACATAGGGCTACTCTTGAAGTAGAGCATGTCAAATATACATAAGAAATTTGTGCTTTAATAGAAGACTTTTAAAAAAATCAAACATTAAAATTAGTCACTGAAACTAATTGATATGTCATTAAGGAAACCTAGTTGAAATTAAATGGATAAATTAAATGTAGTTTTGAAAAAATACACAATCTGAATTGCACTTTTTTCTTATAAGTCTACATTAGAAAGTTTCTTTCCACTTTTCCTGGGTATTTTAAATTTAGTGTTTTTATAATTAAATGAAACACCAGGTCAAAACAAACCTGAGGCAGAACAAATTTATAGAATGGCTAAATTTGGAGCTGCTGCAGGTAAACTGATGGTCCAGCTGTATGCAGCTCTCCCATTTACCTTCCACACATGCAGACATGTGCAACACTCACACATGCAAAGAGGGGAGGGAATCTTAGCAAGACAGGGAGAGACAAGAAAAAGAAAGAGAGTATTTAGTAATGCTGTGAAAACACATAGAAATACTATATAGAAATAAGTAGTCCATAAAATCTTCTATAAAGACGCAAACCACAAATCAATTTTAAGATATCTATTGATCTGTGTAGTTTTTCTTCAAAATTATGTTTTAATAATGTATTTATGAAATTGTTGTACATAAAAGCATTAATAATTAAAATATGTATCTTTTAGAAGAAATAATTACTTAATTTAGTGGACTGTCCAACAATGATGCGTACCAGAAAATATTGATATGAATGATGATAAACCAAATAATAACTAATGTTAGTTGATTTACTTACACAAAACTTGGTTACACTCCTAAATTATTGATGCATTGTAACTCGTTTAATTCTCAAATGATTCTATAGAACCATTATTCTCATACTTATTATTATTATAAATAAAGCAAAACAAAGACAAAATAATTAACTTAACAATGCTCAATTGTGAAGATTTCAACCAAAACTTCAGAGGAGGCTTTAATTATTTATGTCACATTATTTATCACAGAATTACAGTCAGAATTTTTATCAAAGCAATGGCATATGAAACAAAATATGGGAATAATTAAGACTATAAAATTGCTCACACTTGGAGGCATTTGTAAACACCCACACCCACAGAGGAAGCATTGTTTGCTAACTGAGAGATGTTTAAAAGAACATTTACTTTGTTAACTTCTCATTGGCATTTTACAAATATTGGATGTTTTTCATTGATATGTAACGTGTTCAAGTTTTCTATAAATATGAAAACACTGTTATTTTCTAAATCAACAATGCTGCAATATGATAATTGTATTTTGCGAAATTATCAGAGTAGCTTATCCTCTGCTTCACTCCACCAGATTAATTCAACAGTTTGTATTACAGGATATACTATCCAGGGTTTCTTGAAATTAAATTACTCGGAATCTCCCTAGACTTAACAAGTCATCAAAATATTTGAAGAAGCACTTCTATTTCCAAAAGCAAGATATCAAATAAAAATTGCCTTTATTTAAAGTGTGTAAATGCTGTTAATGCATGACAAGGAACCA
Organism: Pedetes capensis; assembly: GCA_007922755.1. Taxonomy (NCBI): domain Eukaryota; kingdom Metazoa; phylum Chordata; class Mammalia; order Rodentia; family Pedetidae; genus Pedetes; species Pedetes capensis. The sequence goes on from VMDO01003035.1 coordinate 139,792, forward strand.
TGGTGTTTTGCTAACATCTTCTCTGCATGTCTTATAATTCCTAAAGCAGAAATCTAATAGCAAAAAGTTCTTTTTCAGTCTTACCTTAGGTTCCAGTCACGATGGAAACAAAATGATTGCTCCTTAAAAGTCCTTAAAATTCCTGAGAATCTCTCAGGATCTGAATGAATTAATAATAAGGAACTATACTTTTATCTTCTGAATCCACACATCTCTCAGCTTGTCATGCTCTGGGGGCTTACGTGTTGCTATGATGCTGAAAGTTATGCCACTAATACTTCTGATACTAGCAGGGCCACCTATGGTGGTCAAGTTTCAGCTGAGCTTCCAGACTAAGAAAGAGTAGGAAGAAGGACCTGCCAGTCCCCTCCCAAAGAATTAACTATTAAAAATCCTATAAATAGCAGAAAAGCACTGTTAAATACAGTGCTGGAAAATGAGTCCCCCAGGATTGAAGATATTCAAGAAACAACCCGGGAAGAGTTTTGTCCTCAAAGTAGAGTCAACCTTAATGATAAGAATGCAGTAAGCTCCCTGGGACCTCCTTTGGCTGATATGTTGTTGTTGTTGTTAGGTGCCGTCGAGTTGGTATCCAACTCATAGTGACCCTCATAGGATTTTCAATGGCTGACTGTTTCGGGATTGCCAGGTCCTTCTCCCATTTTTATGGTGCTGGGAATTGAGCTCGGAACCTCAGAGACTTCAGCGCAGTGTTCTACCAACTGAGCTAAATCCCAGCCCTTGGCTGATATGGCATGACTCAAAATAAGAAGAAACATAATGTCTGCAACAATGGGCTCAAGCATAAAAAGAATGTGAACATGGCACAGTTCTGAGTAGTGTTTCATTCTGTTGTACACAGGTTTGCTATGTGCTGATTCCGACTGGACAGCATCCAACACCACCAACTTCTGGATGGAAGCCATCACGTCAAACATGTAGGGTACTACATAATATGACGTATGTTTTCAAAGAATTAATACTCTATTAAACAAGATCAGATAAAAATAAAGAGTAATGAAATATGAGTTCATGATTTGAGACTGTATTTCATGCTATGAGAGGATATACAATTAGCATCTGAATAAGTAATATCTTTTATTCCAGAGCCATGGTTGAATTTCTAGAGGAATGTTACATATGTTTCAGCTTCAAGGTTTGATAAAGTTAATATTATAAGAAATAGAAATTAGTTTGTGTCAAGTTATAGTAGTATCAAACCATGAAACTTCTTAATAAACCTTATGTCACTTACTATGGGAAATATTATAGATGAACATGTTTTTGAAATGAGGTGGGAATGTGTTGTGTAGAACTGATCCTGAAAATATTTAAAACAGAATGCCAACATGATTATGATTTTTAAACGATTATTCTCTTTGCTATATCATAGACTGATTAGAAGAGATCCTAATCAGAAGTGAGAAATGTAGTTATTTTATTAATCCAAATTTTAAGAAGAGCTTAACATATGATGATCAGATAGAAGGTTTGCAAGATTTAGTAACCAGCAAGGAAGAAGACATGTAATTCTCAGTTTTCTGGTTTGGACAAATATCATCTTATTGACATTTATTACTAAAAAAGAGATGCTGGAGAAGAAATACATGCTGAGCAAAAATGACTGATTTGATTTCTTATATGCTGAGTTTGAATGCCAATGGAACAGCCAAGAAAAATAGCTACATTAAGTGACAAAAATAGTGCCTAACTGAGAAATTTGGAACAAAGATCGAATCTCAGGAGTCATTAATGTTGTGCACGGTGATGAAAGTTGTGGATGTTAATGAGTTCACCATTTAGAAATGCAGACATCTAAGGGGAAAATGGACAAAGAAGAAACTACAGCTGTCTACTGAGATTTGCTTGGGCAAATATGACATGATACCTAGAAAGTGGTTCATCTAAGTCAGTTACTAAGAATGTAGATGTTAGACCCTGAATGCCTGGTCTCAAAATCTGGCCAGGTGTCTTCCTAAATATATAACTTTGGGCAAGTTAGTCAAGCTCCTGGAGCCTGCATAACAATGTATAAAATGTAAATTGCTAGGATTTGAATGTCTGTGGCTCCTCCCTCACAAAATTAGGTTGAAACTTAATCCCCAATGTAACAGAATTAAGAGGAAAGGTCTTTGGGAGGTGATCAGGCCATGAAGGCTCCACCCTCATGAGCAGGATTACTGACTTTATAAAAAGGCAAGAGGAAACCAGCTAGGTCCCCTTCTACCCTTGAGCCTTTCCTCCAGGTAAGGACACAACCTTCCAGATGCCAAATGAGAAGCAGAGCCTGAGTCCCCACCAGACACTGAACTTACTAATACCTCAACCCTGGACTTCTTGGCCTCCAAGACTATCAGAAATACATTTCTGCAGTTTGTAAATATGCCCAATCTCAGATATTTTGCTATAGCAGCATAAATTGACTAAAGCAAAGATCTTAACAACATGTACTTCATAGATTAAATGTTTAACTTATTTGTACATAAATGCCCATGGCATTTTTTAAAATTTTGAAGTACATGAAACTCTTCAACAAGTGAATGGAGAGTAAATAGATGGTTGAGGGCATAGCTTAGAGGTTGAACACTTGCTTAGGATGTGTGAGTCCCTAAATTCAATCTCTAGAACGCCCCTAAATAAATAAATATTTTTTTAAATTTATTTTTGTACTGGTGAGTTGAACCCAGAGACTCACACATGCTAGGCAATTGCTCTACCACTAAATTGGACCCAGGGTCCATTTTTTAATTTTTTAACTGTGAAACAGGGTCTCCCTTACTTACACAGGTGGCCTCTAGCCTCAAATTTGCAATCCTCCTGCTTCAATCTCCCAAGTTGCTTTTATTACAGACATGTGCTGTCCCTCCCAGGTTATTAGGAAATATTTTAAGGCTAGTTTTATAGAAGAAAGACTGGAGGCTGGGAAATGTCCAATTATACATGATTCTCTAATGAAAGAATTGATTCTCAAATTAAGTACTATGTACCTTTACAGTCAATATTCATGTATATTAAGACAAATAAGCAATAATGCTTTTGAAAGATTGACTTTTCTTTAAAACAGGACATGATATAATTATTCTCAGTCCATTTTTATTTGACTTTCCTAGGTAATTAATTCTATATATTGTGACATTGTGACAAGGGTTCCATACTACTCTATGTTTGAGACTTTGGTGGGAGTTTTATAAGCTATCTTTGCACCACATTGAGGGCAGACACATCAAGGCACACTGGATTCCAAAATAAAATTGGACAGAGGAATGCTAGGGATGAGCTTCCTGTATGTCTCTCTGATTAGGAGAGTGAAACAGCAGAAAGAGACCTGGATCATTAATAATTCCCCAAATTCACTTATCTAGTGACTGAGATAGTTAAAAGATATAAAGTTTTTTTTTTTCTAAAGAGATATTTTACACTAGAGGAACAAAATAAGGAAAAATAAAATTCTTTTTGTTGTTTGGGTCTACACATCTATGCTACCCACTTAGTATGAAACAGGAAAGGAAGTGTCAGTTGTAGTAAATATAAATTTCCTTAGCCTATATTAGGTGAAATAGGAGTAAATTCATGATCATCCTGTGTGGACCACAGTCTCTCAGTTGTGACTAAACAAGCTGTGATGACCTGAATTACATATCTCAATTATTGTTGTATCTTTCCCAATCTCTTTCAATTCTTCACTCATTTTGTAAAAATAAATCAATAGAATTGAATTCTAACTGCAAAGTTGTTTTCTCATTAATGGGAATTAAAAAATGAGCAAAACTGATAAAATTTATTGCATTCCTATTTATTGGGATAGATAACACACATAAGCATAAATTAAACATATATTATGATGCCAACTCAAAAATTAGTGACAAACATTGTAGCAGCATTATGTATAATGAAAAAGGTGCATATAACCCAAATGATCATCACCATAGGGATTACCCTGGCCACTCTATGGATATCAGGCTATGAGGGAGAAAAGGAAGCACAAATATATTTAGGAGGAAATTTCAATAATTCAGATGCATGATAGCAGTAGCCTAAGCAATATTTTAAGAAAATATGTGGGTAAGTCAGCAGAGTTTCTATACATTTCAATGAGTAAATGAAAATCACTAGTAGAAAACTATATATTTCTAGTGGTCAATATTAGATTGCTCTTTCTTCCTTTTGAATGTTTTCCATTGAGTCAGAGCATTTTTCTTCTAAAACAGTGTCTACATTCCTTGTTTTCCATTTGCCACAGAGTACATGGGATAGTTTCCACCTTATAATTCAATTCACACTTAGGTAGAATTAAGATGAGAAAATGATTGAGATAATTGAAATCTGCATACAGTATGAATTATCTTTGGGCATCATTAGGAAAATCACACTGGACTCAGACATTCCATCTGCCATGCTGTCCCAGAGCCAGGTTCACTTTTACCATTGCTGTTCTGTTGAACATAAAATGAAGTCTTCCTCTTTCACTTAAGAACCATGGTGAACAAATTTTGTATCTATTCAAAGAATTATTCAGCTGAGCAAGATGTTAGTAAAGAAAGATTAGAAAAATTCTGATAGTGACCACTATATTTATGTCTCCCATATCATATTGGGGCTGGGATTTAGCTCAGTTCGTAGAGTGCTGCGCTGCAGTCTCTGAGGTCCTGAGTTCAATTCCCAGCACCGCAAAAATGGGAGAAGGACCTGGCAATCCATTCCCAAGGCAATCCCGAAACAGTCAGCCATTGAAAACCCTATGAGGGTCGCTATGAGTCAGACACCAACTCGACGGCACTTAACAACAACATATCATATTACTGTTAATATTCCTAATAATGCACAGTAATTAACTCTTGGTATTTGTAATAACAACAGAGCATGATAAAGTCTATTGTACAGATAAGTACATAGTAATATGGTATCATTTTAAAGGCATTTAATCCATTCTTGTTCATAGGAGGTCATTGTCACATTCGCTTGCTCTTTCTCTAAGACTATCTTGGCCCACACCACATATTGAGTGAATATTAAAAATAAAGATCAACACAATGACATTAAATATTATATATGAGCAACAAATGATAATAAAAATCCTTACATATAACAGTCAGTCTGGAGTAGTTGTGTTTGTAATTTATCCTAGATACCATTATAAAAATATTCAAAATGGGAGATGTTCAAAATTAAGATTTAAAAATCATTTTAAAATAAATGAATTTTTATTCTATCATACTTTTATTTTCCTACTTTTGACTCAAGCCAGAAAGCACTTGTAACAGTTCCTCCTGAGCACTTAAGAAATCTTAAACAGAAAATATACAAATTTATATGAGAAGAAATAGAAACGAAAAGAAGTTTTCAACACTTCGACACAATTTCAAGTATTGCTTTAAATGTTAGAATATGGAATATGCTACGTGTCTGGCAAGTAAAGAAAGAGCATTCATCAAAATTCTCTAAAAATATATCATTCTTTATCTCATCATTCCTGTGGACATAAAGTTGACAGTGAAAACCCGTTAGAAGAACTGAAAAAGAAATATGCACAAATATGCATATGTGAGGTAATATTACAATATATTCTTGATTCTAATCCACATCCTTTCATCAGTTTTAACGGGCTATAAAATTAGATGCAGACTAGAATTAGAAACAGATTTCTTTCTTGCTATAGAGTCATCTTACCTGATTCAAATCAGCAGAAAATTCTAATCCATATCTGATTTTGTAGCCCTCCAAAATTGTTAAAAGTGTATGGATTAGAACCAAGAATATATGTATCACATTTGTGTGACTCATTTGAAAATTATTATTAAAAATAGAAAAAAGTATAATTAAAAGAAGAAGACAATTAAGCTCATCAATAACCACCATTTGTGATGGACCACAGTGTGTAAAATTGACTGACAGAAGAGACTGTGAACTCTGGGGCAAAATAAGAAAACTAAACAAACTAAGCTATTCATACACACAGTTATTAGACACACTCATTTCTTGAAATACTGAAAAATAAATGCATAATGCTTTACCCTTAATAAACTTTCCATCAGGTACTAGTAAACTTGAACTCTTACTTTAGGTGCTGTGAATTCTCGGTTTACTGTAATTCATAGAGCTGAGCACTGAAAATAGCTCCATTTTTCAGTCGTATACTTTAGAATCCAGGTGAATTGAAACATTCAGTCTTCCCATTTTACTAAATATTTTGACTGTACATGTTATAAAGAAAACCATGAATTTCAATGTTCTGTACAATCAAGTAATTATATTCTTGACATGATTAACTTTAAAAATAGGCCCAGAGTAAAATTGTAATATTGTTACCACATGGACTTTTAGCTCAAGTATGAAATATGAATATTCTCAGAAAATTGCAATGATGGTACCAATAATATAGTACCATCAGTAGCTGTAATATGGACAAATAATACATTTTGGTAAATTCCGTTCAGTATTCTGTATTTTGGGCCTCAATGTTTGATCTAATCTTAAAAAATGTTATATATTATAGGTAGAATTATAGTGTCTAATTTACATATTATTGTTGTTGTTAGGTGCCATCAAGTTGATGTCTGAATCATAGCAACCCTATGTACAACAGGTGAAACACTATTGTCAATGCTACTGCTGTTCATAGGGTTTTCACTGGCAGATGGTTTTGTGGGAGTGGGCTGCCAGGTCTTTCTCCCAAACCTACAGCACCTCATTTTCCTAGGCCATCTCCTATCCAAGTACTCACCAGTGGTGACCCTGCTCAGCTTCGAAAATCTGATGAGCTCCAATGTCACAGTAGTATGGCTGTAGGCATTTTACATATTAGGAAACAAATTAAACATTTGAGTTTTGCAAATAAACATGGGTGATAAGGGCAAGATGGAATCTGGGCTGTCTTTCCTCAGGGTCCACATTCTCAGCTATGATCAGGCTAGAAATAGATCTGTCATCTTGGAAAATGGTAAGGACTTGGTCTCCATATATGTTATTGATTATGACCTAGGATGATGAGACTGAGAATAATCTAAGACTGATCATATGGATAGATGAGTCTCTTCTGTAACATATTCAGAGGAAAGAAGAATTTGATCCTGGGTAGGTACTAAGGATAAAAATGGAAAAGGAAGAAACTAAGTGAGGACAAGACAATGAATATCCTCATTCTCTGGACCAGTGATCAGGACTAATTTCTATGGAATCAGATTTCTAAATCCGAATGCATTGGACAGTAAAAGCAAAATACTAAACAGATACTGATTTATAGTTAAAAGTTTAAAAGTCAGCAAATGTAGAAGACGACCAAGTCAAGATATCACCAATGATGTTTTATTAAGAAACTATTCTTGAACAATACATAATTTCTGGCTGTCTGCATATAAATATATACTGACTCATTAAATTATTGCATTAGTGCATCAGTAACTCCAACATTAAAAATAGAATTTAAGAATTTAAGAATTGTTGGCTTTTGAACTTTTATTAGATTATTAATATGATTGTAGCTATATGGAAAAGTGTAAGCTTGTTGACTTGGGTTTGATGGCTAGCACCAAAAATGGGAGAAGGACATGGCAATCCACTCCTGAAGCAATCCTGAAACAATCAACCATGAAGAACTCTATGAGGGTTCCTATGAATCAGACTCAACTCAACAGCACTAAACAACCAAAAAGTTCAATTATGTCTTTAAAGATTATTTAAAAATATATACTTTTGAAAAATGTTTCCTGATTTCTTAAGTGCTCAGGAGGAACTGTTACAAGTGCTTTCCGGCTTGAGTCAAAAGTAGGAAAATAAAAGTATGGTGGAATAACAATTCATTTATATTAAAATGATTTTTAAATCTTAATTTTGGACATCTCCCATTTTGAATATTTTTATAATGGTATCTAGGATAAATTACAAACACCACTACTCCAGACTTACTGTTATATGTAAGGATTTTTATTATCATTTGTTGCTCATATATAATATTTAATGTCATTGTGTTGATCTTTATTTTTAATATTCACTCAATATGTGGTGTGGGCCAAGATAGTCTTAGAGAAAGAGCAAGCGAATGTGACAATGACCTCATCATCACTGAAATTATGATTAATTTCCTCCTATGAACAAGAATGGATTAAATGCCTTTAATATGATACCATATTACTATGTACTTATCTGTACAATAGACTTTATCATGCTCTGTTGTTATTAAAAATACCAAAAGTTAGTTACTGTGCATTATTAGGAATATTAACAGTAATATGATATGTTGTTGTTAAGTACTGTTGAGTCAGTATCTGACTCATAGCGACCCTCATAGGTTTGTGATCTATAATTTTTAAACAGCCAAACTTTAAGACATTTATATGTTGTAGTTAAAACATGAATCTTCCATATCACCATTGCTGAATGAAATGGATACATATCCCTTCAAAAATTGCACGTAAAATGTGATATCTTATTGGTGATTTGTTGCATATGGGCTTGGGAAAATGTATTGAAATAATTTTAAAATAACATCAAAGTAAATATAATAAAATTATTCTCATAGTTTTAGCTTTGTAGGCTATTGTTTTATAATATAAAATAATGTATATACACTTGTAATATGTCTTATGACACTAAAATATCCATATACCATTTGTGTTATTAACAGTTTCATAACAAACTAATTCTTAAACTTAGGAGCTGAAAACAACAATAATTATGTATGAGCTCATGATGTCTGTGCTTCAGAAAGCTCAAGTTAACACCGGGGTTGACTTTTTGACATCCAGGGCCTCAGCTGGAAGAATTGAAGTGGGGGGAAAAATAAACGCCCTGAAACCATGATTAAGGCTGAAAGATCCACCATCAAATTGGCAGAACAAGATGGAAGCAGAAATTTCGTTTTATTTCCTAACTTCAGAGATTATATACCAGCCAATTAGACATCATCCCGTTCAATAGATGGATCTACTAATCTGCCTCAAATTAAGGCGTGGGAATGTAGGTTCAGAACTGCTGAACTCTTTCTATAACCAGCTCTCTCCAAACCCCTGCACTGAATGACTTATTCAAAGGCTACGATGGCTTCTGGCAGCGTGAGGCTGCACCCTTAGAACAGCTTTACCTCCTTCCACTTAAAGTGGCTGCTTGAGAAAGTTTGATGCTGCCAGGAAATTTTGCCATTTTTTTTCCTGCCAACAAACATCTCATAATAGGCCCCTTACCATGTAGTATAAAGGTCTTACTATTGTAGATATGTATTTCTTGTCACTTAGAAACACCTTTCTCAAAGACCTGGAAGTGATTCCTTTGAAATGCAGCCATTAAGAAGAGCTTATCCTCTGTCTCCCAGCCTCTGTGGAGGATAGAACTTTATTTTAGATAACAGTCAGCTAACAAAACACAGCAGGCCTAATCCCATTTATACTGACCAATAACCATTTGTACTTTTTTGCTTTTCTGAGTCTCTTAAGTCCCATAGTCCCACCTCCATTCTCCCTTTAAAATGCCCAAATCACCTGTGCTCAAATCACAGATCAGAAAGGAGCTCTCAGCTGTTTCCCTTCTGTCAGTGGTAACGGAATAAAATCTATTTTTACCTCTTTAAATAACATTGACCATTTGTATTTTTGGCAGGGCAAGACATATCAAAGTACTGAAAAATGGCAATAAAGTTACTCAAAGATTTGACTGATTGAAATTTTTATTTTGTTTTGGATTAGTGGCAGTGGGAGAATATACTTGGTTGGGAAACCTCAATTTATGAATGTTACTGGCATCCAGGAGCATGAGTCCATCAAAACATTTTTATTTATAGGGCTTCTTTAACACTTTGACTACTATCGGGCCATATGTCAAAAAATGAGTCTGTATGAATTTGACAGAAATTCAAGAAATTGGCAGAAAAAGGTATTTTGTAAACTCATATTAGGCAATAAAACTATTTTGCTAATCATATTCTTGTTTTGTCCATTGTAATCATGAGCTTCTGGAAATAAAATACTTATTGTCATACATTTTGATTTGAAATTTATAGTCAAAGGGTTAAGTGGCAGTGTTAAAACATGAGAAGACCAGTTCCTGAGTGCTTTAGATCAGCTCCCAAAGGAACACACCCACACCCACAGATTATGATAATCTGACCTTCTTTGACTATCTGAATTTGTTAATTTCATTGGATTGAACTACAGAAATCTGGCTACTATTATTATTATTTTGGTATTGAGACTACCTTTTTTACATTGGGAGAAATATAGATAGGTGATAGATGGCAGATAGATAGATAGATAGATAGTAGGGTTTAGTTCAGATGGTAAAGTCCTGCTTTGCATTGAGACCCAGGGTTGGGTCCCCAGTACTGCAAAAATGAGAGACTGACTTGGCAGCCCACTCCAAAGTAATCCTGAAAGCAATCACCTAATGAAAGCCCTATGAATAGCAGAGAAGCACCCACATAATGCAGGGCATAACACAGTGTGGGGGAGTATTTCATTCTGTTGTACATAGGGTCTCTATGAGTTGGACCTGACTCGATGGCATCTGACAACAACATATACCTATAGGTGATTTTAACATTTTATTAATATATATTTATCAAACAACATTATACAAAGTAAGGGGTTCTATTATGACATTTCCATATATAATGTACTTTGAGCATATTCACCCCCTCCATTATTCTCCATTGGCCCCCTCCCCTACTTCCTTTTCTCCTTCTAATTCTACAGACCTACATTTTTAGTTTTTAGTTTCAAGTCCTCCTTTTCCCCCCTGCCATCTACATTTGAGTGAAAACTTGCAATATTTGTCTTTCTGAGTCTTACTCATTTTACTTAACATGAGGATTTTTAGCTCCATTTCTTTAAATGACATAATTTCATTCTTCTTTGTGGCTAAGTAAAACTCCACTATGTTTATATAATGCCACATTTTGTCCATCTAGACTGTTTTTTTATGAGCATAATTTGAAGTGAATGCTAATGATACCTGAGTAGAACTTGATATGATCGTGAATAATTTTCAGAAATTTTCTGAAAAGAATGAATACTTTGGCAAAAAGGAGGAAGAGTCATTAGTATTAAAACATATGAGGCAACATTTTAAGGAGGAAACTAATAAGTAACAAAGAGAATAAAGGTGAAGTACAACTCTCCTCTGATCTCAGGTATTAAAATTTAGAAACTAATTAAGACAGTGTTGTGGGAGAAGGACCCAGAAACCCACTCCCAGAAATCAATCAGTCATTGAAAACCCTATGAACAGCTGAGAAGCACTGACAATAGTAAAACATTGTACATAGGGTCTCTATGAGTTGGACATTGACTGGACTGTAGGGAAAAATTGAAAGGAAATTGGCAAAAACTCCCAAACTGGGAAAACAGCTTTTGAATATCTGGTTTGTAAATTAGAAATCTAATTTACAGGGAAAATGAAAGTAACTTGGTTGCATGTTTGTACAAAACCCTTCCTGATTGGACAGTTGGACTGAAAGCTGATTGGTTCTGGCCATTCCATGGGCGAGCTATAAAGAGCTGTGCTGCAGCAGCTTGACCCTTTTTCACCCCCCTTTTAGGCCTTTTCCACCTCTTCGCCCAGACCATCGGCTAAGCAAGACCTTCTCGCCCTATTCCTACCTGGACCACCAATGAGGAAATAGCTTTCCTGCTCTCCCCTGGACCTTCAGTGAGGAAAGAACTCTCTCCTGTCACAATCATCAACAAGGAAAGAACCTGCTCTCCATCTGATCACTGAACCAACAGCTGTCTCCTCGTGACCACCTAGACATGAACACAGGTGTTTGCCCCTGGAAGACAAAAGTGCCTGAGGATTTTCCTTTCTCCTGTCTCCTCCAGGGTCCCGAGGGCCACAGGAGTCCGAGCCCCTCACCTGAGGGTCCCAAGTAAATTGTGTTTAGTATCTGTGTGCGCGGCCGTGCTGCCCATCCAAACTTCCATGCCTGACCAGGAGGTGCATGCCCCACACTGGACATCACCTAACAACAACAAGAAGAGAGTAGTGTAGTGTTCAGTCAATATGGGACATTACAATAATTCCCTCTTATTCACAATTTCGCTTTCCTTGGTTTCAATTACAGTCAACTTAGGTGCAAAAATATATGGAAGAAACCAGAAATAAACAATGTGTAATTTTAAATTGTGCATCATTCTGAGACATGTGATGAAATCTCACATAGGCTCTCCCTGTTCTGCCTGGAATATGAATTGTCCTTTTTCCCTGGATACCTATGCTGTATACTCTACTCATGTTAGTTACTTAGTAGTCATCTTGTTTATTTGGTGGGTGATTACCCAACATGCACAAATAGTAATGCTGGAAATTCAGATATATATACCAAAGAGAATTATTAGGATTTTTTATGTGAAAAAGTAAAAGTAGAGTAAAATAGATAGATAAAATACATAACACATTATAGTATATTGGTATAACTGTCTTATTATTAAATATTGTTGCAAATCACCCATTGTACTGAATTTATAAATTACATTTTATCATAGATATATATATCTAAAGAAAAAACTGGTTAGTTCAGGATTTGGCATTATTCATGCTTTCAGGTATTCACTATGTGTCAGGAATGTATCTCCCATTGATAAGATTGACCTATTTTATTCCAGTAAAAGACATGAATTGAAAAATAGTACACTTGAAAGTATTTCTGTATCTAAAATTAAATAATTACAAATTGATCAAATAGTCAATACTTCTCTTTACTTCATATTTTCTAATTTGCTATATCTATCAGCATGATTTGTTTACTCTATTTATAAAATAAAGTAAAAAATTAGTTATACCAACTCAAATATTAACTCAGCAACTACCAGCCCCACTTCTCTGACAGTCACTATTTCATTAATTATTCATGCATACTTTATTACAGAATCTATTTTGTTTTTCAGATTTCACTGCCAAAGATGATTTTACAGACATTTAAAGGAGCCTTATTTCAGTTTGTAAATTATAAAATGAGCTAAAGTGGGGAATGATTGTTCTCACCACTTCTTGACACATTGTTCAAAAGTATTTCTGCGGGGATTCCATGAAATACCTTCAGTAAGTGTATTTAAAAAATTGTAAATAAATGCTCATGTAGATACGATACGTTTTCAAAAACGTGTCTTTCTCATGGCAAAAATCATATAAAGCATCAACAAGCTTCAACTTCAGATTTCTAATTAAAGTTTTACTTTTTAATCCTCAGGCTTCAGTTTTCA